>KN468938.1:0-11306 GCA_000787095.1 Periophthalmodon schlosseri | reverse complement strand
GATTTTTTTTTTTTTTTTTTTTTTTTTTTAAATAAAAAAAAAAACTTTTAAAAAAAAAAAAAAAAAATTTTTTTTTTTTTTTTTTTTTTTTTAAATGCAATAAAAAACATTCATAATAAAAAAAAAAAAAATGTATGTGTTTATTTTATAGACTTTTTTCTTTCTATTTTATCTCTTGTTTTTGTTTTTTGTTTTTTTTGCTAAAATGGTTATGTGGTGGGTAAGATTAATTTCAAACACACATGTACAACACATTTAGCTGCATAGTTGCTCTCATGAATCATCGTGTGTGGAAATATTGTAAATCTCCAATGAGTAGCTCTCACTCAGTTCCCATTGACATCACTGGTCTGTGCATTCACACTTAACGTGTGAATGCACAGACAAGACAACTCTGCACATGGCTCCTCCAGTGTGAGCCGAGCACGCACAGCTCTGTACAGTGGCACACTAAAGGCACAAAGGCACACCATTTATAACATGCTATCCTCTTATACACTTTTACACACTATATAACATACAAGCTACAGAGGAGCTAATGCGCGGCAGCCATCTTTTGTTAAATGACGTCATTCACTGAGGCCTTTCAAAGTTTATCACTCTGTAAAATCAAAACAAATTTGACTATTTTGTCTAGTTTGATTTTATGAATGTAACATTTACTTTCACATTTACATTACAGCATAATGTGTCACAAATGAAAGAGCTGGGAATCGTTTTTACACGGCCAAGGCACGTTAACCAAACAGCCAACAAGTCTTCCAAATCAAAATGTCGAATGCCCCCTCAGGTCTTGTATAAAATTACACTAATACAATCAATGGACAACGCCAAAACGCGGGACTTACCTTAACGTGGGGACTCGATATGTTGCTCAGGCTCCATAAGCTTGAATCTAGGGAAAAAAAACAAAACATTCTTTCTGTTAGTAAAATCCACTTGTGAAATAAACGGGGCAAAATACATAATCCACACCAACAACAAACTCCTGTTTACATCCAGTCCACTGATCCAGTCTGTGCACGTTATGTGACGTTATATTTATTACTCTGTTTCTATTTCATTCTTTTTTTTTTTTTCTCATTAGAATCTCCAATAAAATGGTAAATAACCTTAACATTAGCAAACAGTAAACATTTATGTTTTTAAAAAGACAACCAGACCAGCGTCTCCACATCTTGGACTGACAGTGTATTGCACTCAATCTTATGTTTGTGAGTGACATTATTATTTCATTTTCTGACTTATTCAGCTGCAAATAAAACTGTACATTAAAGTTCTCATGCATCTCAGTCTCGGTCGCACTAGTCCATTGCAGTCTCCTCAAGAGCCGCCGTAAAGCGTCATTATAAACCACCTGCAGCCTTTGGAGACTGGCTTACAATCTATTTACCAACTAAAAAAAAAATACTCAGAACCACCACTTTATTGCCTCCTGCTGGTCATTATATGTAACCCTCAGGTGCTACCATAGGTGCTTGAATATTGGCCTATATATATAGTACTCAGTATTGAGTATATGATATGAGTCTTTTCTCCATGACGTCTATAACACTTTTTGTGTAGCCACTGCACTTCTAGACCTATGAACATGTAAAGCACTTTGAGGCCTTTAAGGTAGAAAACCACTATATAAATGTGACCATTTTAACAGCTCAAAAATGTTTGTATGCTATTTGCATATGTTAAATAAGGCATGTACTTCCCTGGATTTAGTATTAAACTGTTACATATTAAAAATTCGACTCAGAAAAGCCCAGAATCTTCTTCCAAGACTGCTACCTTGGCCACTAAAAGCTATTACATTCAACGCTGCCTTTATTTCCAAAAGAAATACAAAAAATAAGAATAAAATAAAGATTTGTCAAAAATGTCAAGTAAAAAAAAAAGAAAAAAGAAAAAAAAATTCAACATGACAGATTTGCAAAGTAAAATGATTTATTTTATTGTTGTCTCTGTCATCAGCACCTGTTTGAGGGAGAGCAGGGCAAAGCGAGGGCATTTAAAACAACTGCTCCATCTGACAACTGCCAAGCTCCATCTGCTCGTCAAGTCTGGACCGAATTGGAGTTAAGAGAAAGTACAAGAATGTTCAGATGGGCCAGATTTAGTTTTTGTTAAGGTAATTAGTATAAGTAAAGGTATTAGCTCTAAGACAACTGGTAAAAGAAAAGATTATATTTAGTTGGAGTCTGGAACATTTGTCTAATGTATCTGTGTTAATAAATGAGTAGATGCTAGAAGACAGTTTGCATTCTGTTGGTGCTTAACCTTAGGGGTTATAACAACATTTCTGCTTTTGTGGTAAACAGTTACATTTAAAACAACGACTTTAGTAAAAGAGACAGGCCTGCTGACTTCCTATCCCTCCTAAGGATAGCAACAGTTCACTGAAGCAAGCAAAGGATTTTATTTATTTTTTTTCATTGGTGCCTAAATTAATCTGTAACACTGCTGGATCCTACATGTATCACTCTAAAAAAAACATTCAAAGACCAAAGTGGTGTTATGGCCTTCTTTACCCTAAATCTTGACTCGTATTGTTATGTATCGTCATGGATCTCTTTGACCTAACCTTCGTGATACTCTCTGTCGTTACACACGGGTGTATCTCTTGTTTGTCAGCCTACGAGCCGATGTGTCCAGCGGCCTCGAGCCACTTGGACTAGACTAAACGGGTATGATTGTTTTGATGGTATAAATACACTGTATGTATGTTCATTTGTCAGCTGAGGGCAAGACAACACTATTAGGGACAACAGCTCTTTGACAGTTGTGCACAATTGATTCAATAAATCAGACTTTTTGATTCAAGACAACTTCTCTGTAGATTTTATATTTTTTTAAGGTTTTTAGTATTTGAAATTCCACAACAGTGGGTACAGAGCAGTGGGCGTGTATGGGGGGTAGGGGAAACAGGAATTTTCAGAGCAATGGCCAATACAGGAGGATAATGAAGGACAAGACTGAATCACTCAAAATTCTACTTCAAGTGAGTTAATCATGTGGGGAAACAATTACATATTTAAAAGCTCTTTGCACAATATGTATTTATTAACCAAACAGACAAAACATTGAGTAATGAAGTAATTTAGTAATTTTCAAAGTAAATCAGATCTGAAGGAGCTGTGCAAGAAACACGGATGTTCAAATCATTTAAAGCTCCTATATTACACAAAATTGACTCTTGAGCTTTAAGCTATGTTATAATGTTGTTACCTCATCAAAAACATACCTGGAGTTGTGTTTTGTTTCATTCACACATGTTTGAGTAATCCTGTATTATTAGTCTGTCTCCAAAGCTCAACATGCTCTGTTCCACCTTGTGATGTCACGTAGTGACAGTTTTCAAGTTAACAGCTCCTTTTACCTTTTGTTCAGTAGAGATTGGCCCATTCCAGGGCTGAAATCATCCAAATGATTCTAGTGAAGGTTTATGGAGTTCAGACAAGGTGGAACAGAGCGTTTTCCTTCTGAGAGAAGAGCACAGCCCAAATTTGCACGATTTGTGTGTTAAACATGTGTGAATGAAACAAAACACAATTCCAGGTCTGTTTGTGATATAACATAGATCAGAAAATAGTGTAATATGGGCCCTTTAATATTGTCAATATAAAGCTTTGTCATATGTACTTTTACACACAGTGGGAAGAATAACCAAAACTTTTACTAAGTAAGTGCTTATATATCTCCCATCTCAGTTATCCATCACACAAACTGCACAGAAAACAGCTGAAGTCAATGCTTTTATCATTTTGCATTTGCCACACTACATCTGCAGCCTCATTTGAACCTGTCCAACTTTCTCTAGCCCCGTGTCATTCCTTTGAAACCTTTAGAATGCAGCTAAAATAATCTGCATCCTTTCCACAATGTAAAGGGACATTTTTTTCAGTGTGACACAAAACAGGTGAATGCGACAACCATAGAATCGACCTTTTCTCCGTTATGTTTCGCCCTTAGTACAGTATTTTATTGTGAAAACATGAATGGAAGCCTATACATTTCACCTTGAGCACCTAACAAAACATCCGGATGACCTCTTCCATGTACGCGAGTGCAAGAGGCATGGAAGGTGTCAGATAGGAAGGCGTTCTGTAAGGTTACGAGCACAAAAGGAGAGGATGATAAAATGGCGAAGGTTGCGGCTCTGATCTTCATGTCTGAGAACCAATAACTTGTTATCAATAGACTATAGGGAAAATCTGGCCACAAGTGAATCCGAGGGTAAATGTGAGCGATAGCTAAGGAGATATTATGAGCTAAAGATGCACTAAGTCGCAGTCAAGTACTCAATTTTGTTACTTCAGTAAAAGTACAGATACGGGAGCAAAAAATACTCAAGTAAAACTAAAAATATCACATGAAAAAAATTACTTAAGTAAAAGTATTAAAGTACCTGTTTAAAAATGTACTTAAATGGTAAAAACTAAAAGTATTTTGTGCAGATTTTGCGATCCTGCTCTCGACATAAAAAACAAAAAAAAACATTATTGGTTGACTGATCAGATCCACTGACCCACAGGTTGGCGGTGCGATTCCAGCTCCCACAGATGAATGCTGTTGTTGTGTCCTTGGGCAAGACACTTAACCCACCTCGCCCCCAGCGTCTGCGTACAGTGGTGTATGAATGTGTGTGACTGGGTGAGTGGTTCATTGATGTAAAGTGCTTTGAGTGTCTTGAAGTTTTTGTTTGCCCAAACTACGAACGTGTTAAAAATAAACCCCCAGCTTTTTCAGCAGGTCTCAGACAATCTTAGACAAAAAATACTTTTACTTTTCAGTCCTGTTATAATGTATCAGAGTATAAAGTACAGATACTTGCTCTCAAATGTAGTAAGTAAAGGTAAAAAGTATCCACATTAAAATCTATTTAAGTAATGTACAGATACCTAAAATTTATACTTTATTACTTTTACTTTGTTACGTTCCACCACTGCTAACTCATAGTCCTCCAGCAGTGATTAAAGTGGAACTAAACTTAAAAAAAAAAAAAGTCATTTTTTTACAAGTACAATGTGACATCACAAAGGTCAGGTGTTTCTGTTACAAATACCTGTCTGCAGGGGCGGAGTTTGAAATGTGGATACTTGTTAGACCAATCACACTGTTCCTTATACCTCCAGACCCTGCCCCTCCTCTCCCCTCACTCTTTTCTTTAGTCCTCCAGGTACCGCTCAAGTTAGCAGAATGTGGTTGTTGGAGTTTTGTGTTCATTCCAACTTTAATTTCAATTTTTCCCCTTGCCATTATTCACATTTCACACATAGTTTTGATCAAATAAATTCTGTCAGTACTTGGTGAACTCCCTCCTCTCCTCTCTAAACATACTTGTGTACATTTGGTGCGTGTTACTTTCTCCTCCTCAGGCTGAGTCTCCACCTGTGAGGCAGGCTGACAGCGAGCCTGCTGCACAGACGCTCACACATATTCTCAGAGCTAAAACAGTCCTGCACATACCGCGCTGCACATGGACATCGGGACAGGAGGAGGCACACTTAGACACTTGGACAAATCTAAAATGGCTTCTTTGATTAGGTTAGATGACAGGCATTTGAACTATCTGAGGTAAAACTGTCTCTCCACTAAGGTACTCCTGACCAAGCTCGACCGAGCCTCGGCCGTTTTGAAGCCCACTGTGTTCCAGAAGTATATTTCCCATTCATTTTTCCTCATGCTCAGACTTTTTCAAATAGCAAGCGTTTGAAGGCTAACCAGCCATGTGGTGACGAATGTTCCTAATACATGAAAGTTTTCTGTCCAAACACATTGAAAACTTAAAAAAAGTGGTTTATACAGTTTCAGAAACAGCTTCTACATCGGCACACACAATCTGGGTGACAGTGGCTCAGCGGTTAGAGCAACGGTCCCTACCCCAAAGATCGGGGGACTGATGCCCGCTCGGACCAAGTTCTGTCATTGTGTCCTTAAGCCAGACACTTTGCCCGCCAAGCCTAGTATGAAAGTGGTGTGATGTGTGGCGTGAGTGTTGGTAAGCGTCATTGGTAGAGCGGTCAGATCCACTGACCCACAGGTTGGCGGTGCGATTCCAGCTCCCACAGATGAATGCTGTTGTTGTGTTCTTGAGCAAGACACTTAACCCACGTCGCTGCCAGTGTCTGCGTACACTGGCGATGAATGTGTTTGTTGTGTTCTTGAGCAAGACACTTAACCCACGTCGCTGCCAGTGTCTGCGTACACTGGTGTATGAATGTGTGTGAATGGGTGAGTGGTTCCATGATGTAAAGCACTTAGAAGGTGGAAAAGTGCTATATAAAGATGTGATCATAGTATGGAGTCAATGAATAACGACGAGTGTAGAGCTTTCAGAGTTAGTTTCCGTAACAAGATGGAATTTTTTTAGGGTAGGGTTGGGCCCAACCCCCAACGTGGAGAGTCAGGTGCTAATTTTTGTCTGGTCTCTACCTGTAAAGAGGAAACAAGGCCGACCAAAAACAACATGGCGAAGTACAATATTCACTGAGCTGAAGGAGTTGAGACTGACATGGGCGAGGTACAGCACACAGGCAAGACAGGACCATGTGGAGGCACCTCATTGTCGCCTTATATTCCAATAGGGACAAACAGGAGTAACTAACTAACTTGTGGTCTTTAGTACATAGCTGATTAGCTTAGAGGTTTCAAATGTGTACTTTTTTCTGTAAAGTCTATGGGAAAAATTAATGTGAAATGTACATCTGGAGCCAAGTGATAGTCAAGCTCCATAGCGCAAGAAGATGGGTCCTGACAGGTTTGGGTCAAATACATATTGTTGAAATTTCAGTTGAAGGGCTGGGACCATGGGCTTACTCCATGGGTGAGATACAATTTTGAAAGTCAGTCTCGAAATAGGAATCCGTAATTCTAACTCAGTCATTCACATACTATCATTCACTCCCGCCTTGCCTAAAGATGTAACAGGAATTTAACCACCAACCCTCAAAGCATAAAGTGAGCACCAGAAACCCCACATATTTGAAGTAAGCTAATTCCTAAAAAAAATATGTTTATTTCTAGCAATGACGACATACGATTATGCTTTCTCCTATTAAACCATATCTGCCTATCTTGTCTATTTCAAAGGAGATTTTCCAGTCTCAGTCCAAGAACGCCTCATTAAATGTTATCTGTATAAACGTGCACAAGTGTCATACAGTAAATGTTACCAATCACAGATAAATGACGCCATTAATTTTCCATGGGGCTTGTGTTTCGTTTCGGTCACCTCCGGCCCGTCATGGTGTCAGCCTTTTCCCCGGAGTATTTCGAATCAGAAAATCACTTTCATTTTTCAGACATGGCATTTATCAGTTCAATTAAAGAAGTGAACTTTTAAACTTTTCAGAAGCTGCACATTTGAACATTTGTAATACACCTGGGATATGAGATAATAAATACATTAATAACTTCATTTATCTTACATTCTGGCAACAGTAGTTCACATGGTCCTTTTCCTGTTGCTCATTCAGTCTTCAGTCAGTGGCCTTGAGCAAGACATCTTTGAAGTAAGGTTGCCATATCAATTTACAATTCCTCATCAAAATATTGTATCTTTATTTTAAATATTAGTACCAGTCAAACCTTTGAACACACTTTCTTATTCAGTGTTTTTTCTTTATGTTTACTACACTTGTAGATTCATACAGAAAACATCAAATATATGACGCAAAATATATGGAATTATCGCAAACAAAAAAAAAATTAAATGGTAAATAGTCACGTTTTTATATAGCGCTTTTCTACCTTCAAGGCACTCAAAGCGCTTTACATCAAGGAACCACTCACCCATTCACACACACACATTCACACACCAATGTACGCCGAGACTAGGGGTGAAGTGGGTTAAGTGTCTTGCCCAAGGACACCATCTGTGGAAGATGGAATCGCACCGCCAAACTGTGGGTAAGTGGATCTGACAATGCCAATGATGTTTATGTTGAGAGCGAGATTCAAACCACCAACCTTCGGATCAGTGAAAAAAACGCTCCACCAACTGAGCTACTGTCGCCCCAAATAACTAAATATGTTTTATATTTTAGATTCAGATTCCCTTTGCTTTGTTGTCAGCGCTGCAAACCCTTGGGCTTCTCTCTTACCCTTTGGACTGGTATTGTAAGTGGCCAAAAGTTATGAAACAAATGAATGTAACGACTGAATGGATATGTGGATTATTGGTCGTCAAAATTTTTGTTTCCGCAGATTGCCAGCCACATCTTTGCCAGTCAGCCCCGGGGCAACTATGGCTTTAAAACTGCAAACTAAACTTGAAAAACCCAACGCATTGCTCACCTCTCGTTTACATCCCTCTCTTTCTGTCTCTTTGCAGTTTTAATTGAAAGGCCATGGCTTGGGACCAGAGCGGCAAACAGCCTGATCAATACTAGACCCGATGTGCAATATGCGATCGTGTCGGCGCTTATGGCGGAGCCCTGAGTGTCTATGAGTGACAGCGGCCGTGCACGTGACAGCGCATGTGGGCGTGCACGAGCCGAGGGTGTGCACGCGGCCACTTACAGAGGTGTTCAATCAGTCTAATTCATCCGCCACCAGGGAGCGCCGTGTGGTGTTGGGACCATCCATTTACTCGGCAGGCTCCAATCAAAGGTATTCCCAGCCCTCCCCACTGTAATAATAACTGCATGTGAAATCAGTCCATCCACAAGTGTACAGGAGGGACGATCGGACCGGAGCGAAACACAACTGAATATTTGGGAGCTTTATCTTCAGTTAATAATGTGCCAGTACAAAGATGGCTCATACCAAGCACAGATCTAATTATAACATATCGACACAGACACAAATCCAAACACAAAGTGGATCTAGAAAGAAAGCACTGGACTCATAAAGCGCCTTTCCAGACACCCAAAGAGCTTTACTTTGCTTGTTTCATTCAGCCCATACTTGGTAGTGGTAAGCTATTATTGTAATATTTAAGTAATTTCCCTTGTGGATCAATAAAAAAGTTTTCAAGTCTAAGTCTGGCCACAGTTGCCATGGGGTGGACTGACGGAAGCAAGGCTGCCAATCTGTGCCATCGCCGCCCTCTGACCATCACCAATCCCTAAGTCTCAAACCGCATTCATATTGTAAGATGGGTGAAGTGTCTTGCCTAAGGACACAACAGCTTCCCCTAGAGCCACTGCCGCCCCACTGTGGCACCTGGTATTCCCAGCGGTCTCCCGTCCAAATACTAACCAGTAGAGGTGGGTAGAGTAGCTAAAAATAGTAATGTTGTAGTACTTGATGCCGGTCTTGGTCTCCAAACTGGCTTTGAGACTGTTTTATGGTCTTGGTCTGGTCTCAGACTCAAGCACGTTTGGATTTGGTCCTGGTCTCGAGGGTGTTTGGACTCGGTCTTGGTCTCTAGGACATTTGGACACGGCCTTGTCACGGACTCAAGGTCTGACACTCGTTGAGTGCAGTCACATTTCATTATGGTCGCTGCTGTCTGCAATAAACTTGTAGCGCACAGGACTTCTCAGTGCAGCCTGTGTGTTCGTTTGGAGCCAGCAGACACTGTGTGGCATATCACTATACACATTCTCCAGCACACGGGCTGCCCGCCACAGCGTGTCTCTTTATCACAGCACAGGTTGGATTTTTAAAACGTTCTGCTTGTTCGTGTGCCTCTTGTCAGCGCCGCTCCACACCTCCCTCTCTGTTGCTCCCGTTCATAGCGTCTATAGGCTCCCTCCTCATAACACACTGATTAGAAGAGCAAGACGAGATGCCGACCAAAAACTAATCTGAACATATGCTACAGTGTCTGCACACAGGGCTGTGACGTGTGGCTCCAGTTTGCCTAATAAAAGTGCACAGATTCATTGTATTTGTCACAGTGTGCATTTGGTAAATGTGCAGAGGCCGCTACATATCACTCCCATTAGGAACAAGTGACACGTGTTTAAAATCCTACTTATTTTGAAGCAGTTTTTTGTAAAGTGAAAGTGGAAGTTGGCTTGAAACAAAAGTCTGGGTGAGGGTTCAAACTCAAGTACAAGTACAAAGTAGTGGTCCACGAAATTACTCAAGTAAGAGTAAAAACGTATTTGGGAAAATGACTACTCAAGAGTAACTTAAAGAGTAACTGTCGGGACGTAACATCTGATTTATTTGAAGTCAATGTAATTTGAAGGACAAAACATTAAATCATGGACAAAATCTGGTATTTCCAAAGGAAAGAGACAAAAACAAACAAAAAAATCAAAAACAAAACTAAATTATATCAGAAGGATCAGTGCAAGAAACAGAAATGTTCAAATCATTTCATATTGTCAACATAAACCTTTTGTCACTTTTAGACTTATTCACAGTGGGGAGAGTAACCAAAACTTTAACTCAAATAAGAGTACTGTTACTTCAATAAAAACATTACTCAAGAAGACATAAAAGTATGCTGCTAGAAAAGTACTCTGTAATTGAGTTCTACCACCACTGCTAACCAGGCCCGACTCTGCTCCACTTCCGAGATCAGATGAGATATTTACCCATAGAAATGTAAAAATAAGATCACTTTGTCTCGCAAACGTCTGACTTCTTCTGGAATATGAAGCCTGAATAGGTCGTGTCTTGTTATGTGCTGAGTTGGAGACAGCATTCTGTGAGATCAAATGTCTCTATACAGCTACGTCTATATCCAATAATGCCCAATATGGCGGTCTTATTTTCACTGCTTTATCAGTTTCCTTCAGAATCAGAATGACTTTGATTCATCGACAAGGACCACCAACCAGCAGAAGAAAAAGTTATCACAAATAAATCCAAGAAAACTCAACTGAAACAATAAAATAAAACAGAGCTGATTTTGATCACCAGTTCATAATTATAATAATGAGTCAACAATATCCATGCAAAATAAAACAGAAGAATACACACAGTATTACAGGCCTCAGGTTGTCAAGGCCTCAAAGGTCTAGGCCTGTCGCGAGAACACATTTTGAAGCGCGATATATCGTTGAAGTAAATATAGACGATAAGCAACACTATTGAAACCAAACCATAAAGCAGAATTATCCCCAAAAAGTATGCTAAATGTACAATATTGTTTAAACAGTATGAGCTGCAATGAATAAATGTCAGAACGCAACACTTAAGTAGTTAGTTTGTGTCTATGTAGTCAGTCATATAAGTTCATAATTTAACTTTCGAATGTTATTGTAGTACAGAAAAATAACCAAAAATTTCCCAGCAGAGCAAAGAAAAAGTACACATGATGAATATAGACCCTGAAAAATGATAGTTCTTCCTGTCATATACTGAACGATACGTCGGTATAGTGATTATTGAACTTTAACAGCCACATCAAA
>KN468936.1:187651-188917 GCA_000787095.1 Periophthalmodon schlosseri | reverse complement strand
TGACCCAGAATGGTAAGTGGTTAAAAGCCTGGATAATGCATAATAATGTGTACAGAAAAGTTTCAGAGTGTTGCATTAAACATGGCTGTGGCTGGGACAGAGCCAGTGTTTTAGTGCTACATTTAGCAGAATTTGAACTGTCCACTCTGCATCACTGTGAGTCAATACAGCAGCAGGTGATGGACCACTGCTGTCACCTCACTCACCGCTTCAGCAGAGACAAACACTGCTCCCGGGTGCTAGACTTTACAAGTATACAGTGTAGTAGTAGTAGTAGTAGTAGCAGTAGTTGTAGCAGGAGCAGTAGTAGCAGTAGTAGTAGTAGCAGCAGTAGTAGTAATAGTATTGTAGTAGTACGAATAGTAGCAGCAGCAGCAGCAGGCAGCAGCAGCAGTGGTAGCAGCAGCAGCAGCAGCAGTAGTAGTAGTAGTAGTAGTAGTAGTAGTAGTAGTAGTAGTAGTGGCTGTTCCTTTAACACAAGATGGCTTCTGAGTGACACAAGCTCAAAGCAGCCACTGTGTTTTGTGAATATAGACGGTGAATAAAAAGCTAACAGAGAGAGGCAGACACAGACAGTCCTGCGCACAGTCCGTCTGCGTCGGGCTGTCGAAAGAAATGCGTCTGCGTGACACACACGTTTTGTCGTCTGCACGTGGTCACATGGTCACGTGGTCACAGCAGTGGCTCAAACAGGCGAACTCCTCCCACTGCACCACCCATCCTTTCGTTTGATTGAGAACTAAAATACAACTAGATCCTGACGCAGTCCAAGCCCATCAGCCTCAGAGGACTTTCACTCTTTGTCGCAGTGAAAACTTTTAGATGACTTGTTAGATTCAATTAAAGGGGCTGAATTCTTCTAATTATTGGCCGATAAGTATCCTAGTAGTAATAGTATAGCCAGTAGTAGTAGCAGCAACAGTAGTAGTAGTAATAGTAGTGGTAGCAGCAGTAATAATAGTAGTAGTAATTTGTCAGAGCTTTAGAACTTTTTTTTTTTGACTTCATAACCTTTTCCACTATACAGTACAGGTACATAACATCAAAATCAAACCTAAAATACAAGCGAACCTAATAAGTTTTTGGTCATATTTCAACATAGGATTGTCAAAAGTATCAAAAATCAGATACTAATCGATACTAAAGCCAGTATCGAAACTAGATACTTATTCGAACAAGTATTGATAAAAGGTTATTATCACTGTGGTATTGGAATTGGTATTTAGTATCAAGTCTATTCCTTAGTATAGAAATCGTGTTTTAAAT
>KN468936.1:165151-182651 GCA_000787095.1 Periophthalmodon schlosseri | reverse complement strand
GGATACGGGTAATCCTGTCTGGCTCTCCACAAATTAAAAATAAATTTGTCATATACGCATCTAATAAAATTGCATTTACAAAATTGAATTTTCTGTCAAAGGTCCTATATTACAGAAAATTGACACTTGTGAGTTTTACCTCCTCAAAAACACACCCACAGTTGTGTTTTGTTTCATTCACGTGTTTGAGTAACTCTTTATTATTAGTCTGTTTACATCGCCAAATCTCAAAATGCCCTGTTCCACCTTGTGATGTCATGTAGTGGTAGTTTTCAAGTTAACAGCTGCCTTTTACTTTTTGAGCGGCACTTCCAGGGCTGAAATCATCCAAATGATTCTAGTGAAAGTGTATGGAGTTTAAAAACACAGTGGAGCACTTCCTGTATTACCACATGACATCACAAGGTGGAACAAAGTGTTTTCAGTTTGAGAGAAGAACTCAGCCTAAATATGCAGGATTTGTGTGTTCAACATGTGTGAATGAAACGAAACACAACTCCAGGTCTGTTTGTGATGAGGAAATAACATTATAACAAAGATCAGAAAATAGTGTAATACAGGCCCTTTAATAGAGAGAATATTGCAAAACCAAGCTGCTAAAGTGCAAATCGACAATAAATAAATAATAATAAATAAATAAATATTTACACATATGTACAACCCAGTTACAGCTGTGCTAACATGAACATAAACGCTGTTGTGTAGTATGATGAGTTGATGTGCAAGTCTAAAAGGGGGATATATTTGTTCATGTTTTCCTTTTGGTGGGGCAGATTTTGACGTCTTTCCTCCCTGCAGCTGTTCGTCTCGTGTCTTCATCTTCTCCTGTCTGCTGCTTAGCAAAGTTTACAAACACCTGCAAGACACACACAGCCATGCTCAGGTCTGATCACAGCAACACGGCACAGAGATGGAAGTTAGGCCTATGGTGAGCAACTCTAGTCAGTGGTGGAAGGTAACGAAGTACAAGTAGTAAAGTACTGTACTTTTAGGTATCTGTACTTTACTTAAGTAGATTTTACAGTGGAAACTTTTTACTTTTACTTCACTACATTTGAGAGCAGGCATCTGTACTTTCTGCTCCACGACATTTTTGAACCAGACTGAAAAGTAAATATATATCATGTTGAATCAATATCACTACATTTAACACATTTAACAAATTATCAACACATTATTATTATTATTAACAATACTTTTAATTTTTACTCTTAAAGTGTATTTTTAGACACGTACTTAAATACTGTTTATTAAGTCGATTTTTTCATGTGATACTTTTACTTTTACTTGAGTAACTTTTTACCTCTGTATCTGTTGTTGTGGAAAAATGACTATATCTCTTGATGAATAATAATCCATTTGCAAAGCCTGGTGAGTTTTGAAATACAAAAAGGTTTAATCTTTGTTACAGCAGATATGGACGGGACAGGGCCCAGGCCCGCTCTGGACACAGACCGGTAGCCTCCCGGTGTCCCAAGCAAGTCTCTCTCCCTTAAAGCATCTCTCCCCCTCATCCCCAGTCTCCCCCCGAGCATCTGAGCTCTGAGTATTTATACCAGAATGACAAAGGTACATACATTTCAAAGCAGTGACTTTTGTTTCACATCCATGAGATAATGAACTTTTACCCCTGAGGACAGATAAGACAACAAAGACGTTCCTGGAGGATGGGACAGAGCCTTCACATTTACACGAGACGACACTCTGTCAGGGACAGCAGCTCTTGACAATTGTGCACAATTGCTTCAATAAACCAGACTCTTTGATTCAAGATTCTTTGTTTGTTTTATATTTTAAAGGTTTTTGTTCTTAGAAAACAACAATTCTGGCGTCACGAACTACGCTTTTTGTCCGGTTCTTTTTCCAGCGGCTGGCCACCCGGGGAGGCCCCTTCTTGCCTCATCTCTGCCTTTGAGTACGAGGGCTGCATCGCTCTCGCTGGAAAATGCCGGCGCTAAGGCTTTGAACTGATCTACTTCGAGTTGTGGTGAGTTGTCTTGTTTCAAGAGTTCTGCTTCGCTTAAAAAAAAACAAAAAACTTATATACTAACACTTTAAACTAAAAAGCTCCGCCACTATTTGCTTGTCCTGGTGTGACCTCCACTCCAGTATTTAGCTGCTGTTGTGAGCTCGCTGGCTGGGATTGAGTTAAGGCTTACCATATTTTTAAATTCTGTCATTCTGAAGGTAGAAGACATCGAACGACATTTATTCTAATAAATTTAGTCCTTGATGCACCTCGCATGAATGAGGATTTATCTATACAGGGGTAGAGCAAGCTTACCATATTCTTACATTCTGTGGTTCTGAAGGTAGAAGACGCTGGATGACATTTGATCTCTAGATGCACCTCAGATAGTATATATCAACGTCTGGAACTAATTTAATCCTCGATGCACCTCGCAGTAACTTGGGTTAATTAATACAGGGGTAGCGCTATAGTAGACGAAAATAACATCTGATAAAAAAAAAAAAATCACCCTACGGACGAGTAGAAGTTGGTATTGAGCGCGCTGACCATTTTTAGAGAACGGAAAATGGGACAGAACCAATCCAGGAGCGAGGCTCAGTGGATCCCAGAGTCTGCGGTCACTGTAGCCATACGCAACAAGTATGGTCAAAGTTGTCTTGATTATTTACATATTTGGTCAAAAAACCACGGTTTCCCTGAGAGTGGGTCTTTTAGCATAAATCAGCTTAACAAACTTAAAGCAAGTCTTGAAAAGGAAAGGGAGAAAATAATGCAGGCTAAGAAAATTCTTGCTGAAAAATTACGGATGACAGATGATCAAGAGAAATGCTTGGGTGTGTGGATGAATGAAGCAGAAATGCGTGAGCGTAAGAACATTTGCAAACAGGCAGCCTGTGCCAACGCTGAGAACGAGTGGGAGAAAGGGAGTAAATTGGAGGGTCCCAAGTTTGATAACGAGAATGTGTGTGATACTAAGAAAGGGACGGATGGTCCTCCATTTTATTCACAAGTCCACACTATTAGAGTACAAGTTACTGCTGTTGTTTCTCGTCTCTATTCAGATCTGAGCGCTCTTTCTGTGGTGCACACTGACCAAGACCTCGCCCTGTGTCCGCCTGTCAGCCGATCCAACCAGCCCAAATCAGAGGACGAGTCGGACCGAGACGCACCAACCCCACTAGTTAAAGTTAACACTGTCAAGAACAAGATCCCGGCAGAACCCAGGGTTCTGCGCAGCACCGCAACTGGGGCCGCAACATCCGTCCCATGTCCTATGGAGGAGGCTGTCGGTCCAGAGGGTCCATTGCTCATGTATCGACCCTGGACCACTGCCGACATTGAAAACAACGCACGAACCCTGCCTGACCCTGTAATGAATGGAGCCAAGTTTGGGACTGAATTCCGTGACTTCTATAAAGTGTTCTGCCCATCTGGACGGGAATGCAGAACAATACTGGCAACTCTGATGAAAGCCATTGATTTGGCCAAAATAAGTGACTATATCCCAGACCCTGGCATTCACACTGCTGACACTATATTCACGAACAATCACGCGTACATCCAGGCCATGGAGGGCTTGTGTGAGGTCATTGAGGTTGCTTTCCCTGTTAAAATCAACATGTTTGCTGTGGCTGCGTACAAGCAGGGACCAGATGAGGACACTGACCAATTTATACACCGGATGATTGAGACTTCTGCTGTGAACAGCGGCTTGTCCAACACTGATGCTACCCAGCAGCGGCTATTCGACATCCACGTCTGTCATGATATTCAGAGAGGCCTGATCCCAGAAGTCGCTGCTGGGATAGACAAAACTTACATGGGCGGCTTCGATGAACCAGAACTGAGCGAGCTGCGTAAGCGTGCACGTCACGCTTACCTTGCCTATCGAGAGAAGCTGTGCACCAAAGAGGCCAAGCGAGAAAGAGAGGCCCAGACAACACCAATTTAACCCCCAGCGTGGGGGCGGACGAGGCCGGAGCGGGGTACAACAACAGAGAGGGACGCGGACGTCACTGTCTGTTACAACTGTACAACAACTAAACTAATGATGAGGACGGGGGCCCAAGGGTCCGGAGACAGGCTCGAGACTGTTGTTTTCCCACCTGGTCCTGATTATGTTTCTTATTCTGACGATGATCCATTTTTTAGAGATCTTAAGCTCAAAGTGAGTAGATTCCACTTTTACTTTTTACTTTTGTTTTGATTAGGTGTAAGGTTCATTTTACATGTTTTATTTCAAGTATGATTTTATGTTCATGTTTTTTTATATTTAGAGTTGATTAAGAATAAATGTGATTTATTATTATCAAAAGAGGGCACTGTTATTCTTTATTCTAAATCTTTATTGTGGAGACATCTGTTTGTGTCACAACCACCTGTTTTTGTGCCTGGTTGTATCTCTTGTTTGTCAGTTCTTGGTGATTAGAGAGAAGCCTTCAGGGCCACTCGACTTAAAGTCTCTGTTTCTATGGGAAGATCAGCCCAGTGGCCTTGTGCTACTTTGACTAGACTAAACTGGTTTTCTTGTGCTATGGTTCCCATGTATAAATACGCTGTGTGTACGTTCACACACTCTGTCAGGGACAGCAGCTCTTGACAATTGTGCACAATTGTTTCAATAAACCAGACTTTTTGATTCAAGACAACTTCTTTGTTTATTTTATATTTTAAAGGTTTTTGCTTTTAGAAAATTCCTCAAGTACTTCACCCACCGCTGACTCTAGTATTAAGTATTGTGTGTTTGTACAAATATTATTGCTAGTGAGCCACACAGTTGTGCATAAACTGCTATTTCCATTTAAGGTAAGAAGGTAGGATTTGATTGAGTTTGATGCCTGATGTCCAAAGCTACTGGAACGCTGCACTAGTGTTTTTAAATATGTTTCACCCTGGTGCTCTTCAGACGGGCTCAGAGTCATTGAAAAAGTGAAAAAAGGCTGAGGCACTCTAGGGATTTACAAAAATTTTAAAAGCCTTTATTATTTCACTAGACACTGTGCCATAACTGTTTAAAAACAGTTGGCATTGAAAAAAAAGGTTTATAAGAGGTGGAGACAGACTGAAGTTGTATATTGTGAATTTACATCATGAACTTGCTAAATTAATGAATTACTGATGATACTGTTACTATCTTGTTAACTCTTTTGAATGGATCACATGACTTCCTGATATATAAGAGCCCTCGCAGCCATTTTGCACTTTTAACGCCCTGATGAAAGCCCAGTAAGGCTGAAACACGTTTTTAAAATTATTGCTATGAAATAATAAAGGCTTTTAACATTTTTGCAAATCCCTAGGGAGCCCTTGTTTTCGCTTTGCAATATTAATAAGTAGATTTACAGGATATACAAGACTATATTTTGTTTGGGCCAATAACACACAGAACCAGAAAAAACAAGTAGAGATGAGAGAGGAAATAATGTCAGAGATTGTACAACAAGCTAAGACTGCTCTGGGGAATGTTTGACGTCAACTGAAACTGTAATAAAATGTTGTATTTTCATTTACTTTTCTTTTTTTGTTTGAAATCTGATAAAAAATAAATAAAAATAAAATAAAAACACCCATAGAGACGCTGGCTCCACCCACCTGGTCCAGTGTGGTCTGCGACACAGAGTAGTCCTCTATGCTGAGTCGCTCTTTGTTGGACACGACGAGCTGAAAGATGCGAGCGAGCGAGGAGGAGCAGATCTCGTACTGTAGAGTGTTATAGTGTTTCTCCCTCTGAACACAGCCTGGAAAACTGCTCTCCATAAACATCTCCACTGGCTCCAGCTCTGGGCTCTGACCTGCTTTAGTTGCCTTTATCTTCATGGTCACCACATAACCATCTCCAAATCTGACGGGAGATAGATATAAATACATCTCAGATAGTACATAACTTACATAAGTATGAGTGCTTTTCTTTCAAGCTAAGTAACAGTACACATCTCTTAAAGGTACAGTATGTAACTTTCTGCAGGTGGCACGTCACCTGTTTGCTTCCATGGAAATAGAAAGTTAAAACCATACTTTAGAACATTCTCCATGGAGGTAGATAGGTTTTATGCCATACTGTTGGAAAATTTTGCCAAAGGAATGGAAACAAGCAAGAGGAGGCCCGTCTCCTCCAAATAAGAGTCAGGTTTGTGGAGATGCAAGCCCGCTCACAGTAAGGACGCACGTTTTTCAGTGCGATAAAAATTAGCCAAAATGAAAAAAAACATGCTTTTACTTTAGTCTGTGTTTTGGCTAAATAGTTACATACTGTGGCTTTAAATCTTACTGTATTAATAATAATAATCTTCTTCCCACTTCATTTCAAGCTAAAATGGCAAAATCACATTGTAATCATCAGAAAACATAGAGGACTCATGGTATTGTATTGTATTGTTGTTGTGCATGTGTGTGTATGTGCATAAATATAAATAAAGTCATTGTATTCCTTTTTGTTGCACTACTTATGAATATTGCAAACAAAATGTGAACATCCTAATTTCTGTCATAGGCTCAAAAAAAAAGAAAAATCACAAAAAAAAAAAAATCACAAAAATCTAACCATAAAAACACATTTAGAAAAACATGTGCTCTCTTTGAAAACCTTTTTATATATATAACATTAAACTGTGAACTCCATAATAGGCTCCGACTGGGAGCCATGCTTCCATGAGTCTGATTGCAACTACTGTCAGAGGGGAATAAATAACTAATGCATGTAGTCAACAATTGTATTTTTTTGTTATATGTGTAAAATGACAAAGTGAAATAATGTCAGTTGCATATAATTTGTTGATGTTTATTCAGATGCTCCACAGAAAAGGTCTTACTTGTACTTGAGGTGCTGGATAGTTCCCAGACACTTGAAGGTGCCGTTGACCATGATGGCCAAACGAGTGCACAGAGCTTCACACTCCTCCATGCTGCACACAAGCACATAGTAAGAAACCTGCTTTATAATAACATAACAGGAATACAACACATAACACTGCGTAACCTTCAGGAAGAGGCAAGACACCTGCATGATTCCATGGAAAAAGAAAGTTAAAACATTCTCCATGTGGATAGATTTTAAGTTGTCTGCCGTACTGTGGAATATGATAACTAAAGTAAAATTTCCATGGAAAAAAAGCAGTAGAAGGCCCTCCTCCAGGCCAAGTAAGAGTCAGGTTTGTGGAGATGCAAGCCTGCTCACAGTAAGGACGCACGTTTTTCTGCTTTTCAGTTCAATAAAAAACATCCTTTTATTTTAATACATTTCTTTTGGCGACAAAGTTACACAGTGGGGTAAACTGAAATGAGGTTTGTACCTGTGAGAAGTCAGCACCACGGCTCGCCCGTCCTGGATCACACTCATGATGGCGTTCCACAGGAAGCGCTTGGAATGAGGGTCCATCCCCGTCGTGGGCTCGTCCTGAAATTAAACACGACCAGGAAATACGTCACACCACAACTCCAGCACTTTGTCATGTAAACAGTCACATTTATGTAGCATTTTTCTCTAGGAACCACTCACCCGTTCACACACACACTCATACACCAGTGTACGCAGACACCTGGTGGGTTAAGTGTCTTGCCAAAGGACACAATGGCAGCGTTCATCGGTGGCAACACAGTTTAATTTATCAGTTCATGTAAGAAGTAGTTGTAGCTTATTTTAGGTTTGAGTTTAAGAGTTTTAACTGAATGCAAACTTGCGCAAATGTCGGTATTTTTCTTTCTTTTTTACTGTTGATTGAATAATACTACATGTTTGCAGTGGTTTAAAGTAATGAAGTACAAAAGTAAAAGTACTGTACTGTAATTTTTAGGTATCTGTTCTTTATTCAAGTATATTTTACAGTGGATACTTTCAGTCGCTTTTTATGTGATACTTTTAGGTTAGTAATTTATTTGCTCCGTACTTTTACTTAAGTAACAAAACTGGGTACTTCTTCCACTACTGTTTGTGAAAAGGAACCATCAGCCAATATTTTAAGTACAAGTTTTGATTGCTCTGTCCACCTATCACACTATAAAAGTACGCAGAGGTTACAGTAAAAAGTGTGCCAATGCTTTGTAACAAAATGTGCATGTTTTAATTTGAAGTCACACAAAAAGTAAATTGTGTAAATCTGCTGACAAATTTGCTAGAAATTATAATCAGTTTGAGTAATTTGTTGCTCCTCTGACCACCTGTGCTACTGTCAGCATATGGCAGAGATCTACAGTTTATCTGAATAGAGCTGCTCTGCATGCTGCCAGAGGATTATAACATCACCAGGCTTCGCTGAGCACATATGGAGCTCCATCTGCAGCATGGGGCCATTTCATTGAGAAATCTCACTTTAAAGATGCTCTGCGAAACTTAAACGTTTAAAATGCACTTGTGTCTTGTCTGGTGGAGGGTCTACCACCTGCTTGGACGTTCCGCTGTATGGCATTAAACGTATCTATCTAGCATTTTGTTCACAATAGGTGCCTTGATTGCCCACAAAAACCTCGCGTTCTGACAGCGAGCAGGATCGCCTCTCCACAGATCTGACCTGCAACTTGACCTAGTGGTGCCAGCTTCATATCTAAGTTAAAACCAGTCCTGGAAAATTCTGGAAAGTGCCTAAATGCTAATGGTTTATTTGGTAAAGGTTCATTCTGTCTTCAGTCTACAAAAACATGTAAAGCAGGTAATCGCTAACTGCTAATTCTATGCTAATAGTAGAACATGATTTATGGTGCATATTTTTATAGTTTAATTAAAATCTGTAATATCTGTAATAAGTGACATAGACTTTAGGGATGGTATATTGATTATCAGCGATATCGGTATCCGCCTGATATTGAAAATGTTGTCGATATTTTGTCACCAATAATATTTTCATACAGTTATTGGCCACAGCAGCAAGACAAATATCAGATATCGGTATTGGCTAAAAAAAAATATCCATATCAGACCGTTCGTAATAGATTTGACATGAAACAAAATTTACCTAACGTGCCCACAATAGTTTACAATTATATCTTACCTCTCACAATCATCTAACAACATATGAAATAGTCATCTACGTGGTCAAAAACTGTCGTCTTTTTCAAACACACAAGTCGCATTGATTTTCTATAACAAAAATAGTCATGAGAAATTTGGTGTCCCGATTATCATGTCCAAAATAATTGCGATTAACGATTATATCGCGATAATGATTAAAGTTGAAAATGTTATGATATGAATAATTATAATATGATGAACAGGTTCCACATTTAAACAACTGTTATATATTATATTATTGTACTTTGTTATAAATGACAACAACAGTGATCTAGAAGAGATCGTCATGGAGAAATAGCTTTGTTCTGCACATTCTGGGATCTCTGTTGATGATTATCACGATTTTTATCCTTTTTATCACGATAAATGATATTCACCAGTAGTATGATGGCGGGGCATCCGATCATGGCGATGGCGGTGGACAGTTTGCGCTTGTTTCCTCCGCTGTATGTCCCTGCACAGCGACCTGCGTATTCAGACAGACCCAGCTTCTGTATGCCCCACTCTGCCACCTACAGGAGAAAGATAGACCACAGGTTATGAAACATATTATTGTTGTTTATAGAGAGGAAGGAATCTTTTGCCTGAAACCTATGAGTAGGTTGCGCTGATGTGACATTACAGTTGGTTTTTTGTTTTTTTTTCGGAGAATAGAAATGTAAAAATATTATTTCAGAATAACAAAGGTGCGATGGTGATAATTAGAAAAATTGCAATTTTTTTCCACATTGTGATGTAATAAATGTCCAGTGACATGTTGTATTCATTTCGTGGATGAATGCTGTCATTTGAGATAAGAGTAGGCATTAGCTTTAGCTTTAGCTTCTGCCTACACCTGGTCATAGACTTATTTTATCATCCATACCAGACCATCATGCCATACTCAATCTGATGTGTGTACGCTGCAATTAGCTGACCAAACAATAAATAAATGAAAACTAATAAATAAAAATTAGGCATGTGATTAAAAAAAATACTGGAAAGTTCCAAAATGCTAATGTTTATTTGGTAAAGTTTCATTCTTAAATGTTTCAACTTTTTTGTATACAGAGTTGTTCTGTAGTTACTTGAAAGATAAATGACAGCTGCTTAACGCATTTGTTGTGTAATTTTGCATCCCCTACATACTCTTAGCAAGGACACCTCCAGTTCATGGTTGACATTTGTCTGTGGTTATGGCGTCATCCAACTATTACAGAGTTTGCCCTTCTTTAACATTATCTGAGACGAGTTGACCTTGGTCGTCTCAGAGAAGCGGTCTACTATGTGCTTCTCATTTTATCTCAGCTTGTCTCCAGGCTGTACTTCTTAGCTCCTACTTAAACCTCCTTGTGTGGAAGCATAGTCAGACTTAAATGGCCGATACCAACGTGCAGTGATGAGTATTCAAGCGTCCAGGTCCCGGGCTGATGGTAAATAAACTTCTCCTGCCTCAGACATCCAGAGTCTCCTGCCTCTCTTTACAACTCTAGGACTCATTAGGACAACACTCATTTTCTCTAACAACATTTGGATCAGTTTTGTCTTATTTTATTTTTGTTTAAAGGAAATGTTGTTTTCAGTCTCTGCACTAGTATCGGTCGATATCGGGTATTGAAAGATACTTATTATGTAAAATCTTTAAATTGTGTTGCATGATTGAGTAACACAATGAGTAAGTAGTACAGGTCTACTCACTCTGGGGATCTCGGACTCCGGGACCCCCCTGAGGCGGGCGTACAGGTACAGGTGCTCCCGTCCTGTCAGCAGATCGTCTATGGCGTCAAACTGAGGACAGTAGCCCATGTTCTGGTGCACGTCCAGGATCTGGGTCAGGATACTGAAAACAAATGAATAGTAGTGAGAAACATAGTGGCTTAGTGGTTAGAGCTCCCACCTCACCCTTCACTCTAGAATCCCTATAGTTTAAAATTGAGTTGGAAGGGCCTGTCTTACAATATTTTCTGATCTGTTATAATGTTGTTTCCTCATCAAAAACATACCTTCACCTTTCATGTTTAACACACAAACCCTACATTTTTAGTGAATTCTTCTCTCAAACAGAAAACGCTCTGTTCCAACTTATGTCATGTGGTGATACAGGAAGTGCTCCACTGTGTTTTTAAATTCCACACACCTTCACTAGAATCATTTGGATAATTTCAGCCCTGGAATTTCTGATCTCTACTGAACTTAAGGTAAACAGTAGCTGTTAAGTTGAAAACTACTGTGTCATAACATCACAAGATGGAACTAAGCATTTTGAGCTTTGGAGATGCAGACAGACTAGTAATGCAGGGTCCCTCAAACATGTGTGAATGAAACAAAACACAACTCCAGGTATGTTTTTGATGAGGTGACATTCTAACATGGCTTAAAGCTCAAATATAGGACTTTTAACTCTCAGAGAGATATTAACGATGAACCAGGTCAATATCTAATTACCTGGTCCACAAGTTCAACGTCTACTCATCAGCATAAATAAGCAAAAGTGAAACTATTATTTTTAACAATAGCTTCTGAAACAATAAAGGTTCTGGGTTCAATTCCCAAAGAAGGCCTTTCTATGTGGAGTTTGAGTGTTCTCCCTGTGTCTGATAAAGGCAACTACATTAGCTGAAACCATAAGAAACATGAACATTTTCAACCAAAATTTTTTTATACTTAAATTTTAATAAATTGTTATTTAATCAGTAAAATTTTACCCTATAGACACATTTTTTCCTTGTATTTGAGGAAAATTTGTCTTGCCCCAGTACAGATATATTGTATAAGCAGCTCTTAAGGTAAAAATGCGTCCACTCCGCTGTCTGCATCCAATTATAAAGCGTTGTATTGTCCGAGGATCAGAAAGTGCGCTTTAGCATGCTAGTTGTTGTTGGCTTTACCGTGACGGCAAAACTCCACTCTGGTCTCTGAGAGTTGTGAAAAAGAATGCATAAGGTGAGTAAGGAATAACTTTGAACCACTGCAAACTCTTTAAAATGAACTAGTTCTGTTTTTCAAGACATTATTAATACATCTGGCAATTTTCAACACAGACACAGGGAGAACATGTAAACACAACATCAAAGGCCCCACACAATGAAGTGTCTGACCTATCGTGTTACTTCAAATATAACGGAAGCCTTTATTTAAGCTTTAAAGTTATTTCAGATTGCGGCTCTTGCCTTTCATTACAAAACGCTGGCATCAGATCCCCTGCTCCAGCTCAAATTGATTATGACCTTTAAAAACTTTCAAATCGCAAAGCCCCAGTTTTTTGTATTGATTTGTTCCCTCATTGCTTCAGACAGGCATTGGCATATGGCCCAGAGTGTCCATAAATCCATCTGCTCTTATCACTGCTAAAACTACATCTTACTACACTGGATGGAGAAATAACTTTTTATAGTTAGGGAAATTACTTTTAATATTAATGCCTTAATCTTATTTAGCACTTCAAACGCTCAAAGTCACTTTACAATTTTGTGTATTATTCATTTAGTTCATATCAGGTGGTAAGATAATATTGTAACCACAGCTGCCCTGGAGTGGACTGACAGAAGCAAGGCTGCCAATCTGTGCCATTGGCCCCTACGACTACCACCAACACACAAACACACCATATATACATACTAGGCTACAACACCCTAAATATCATTCAGGTTTTCATGATTTCAAGTTGCAAAACATTTAAAATCTGATGTCATTGTGTTTAATTGTGAGTAGTTTATTATGTTATTTGACCTGATATAACTAAAATATAAGGTTTTCAATTAAAACACACACACACACACACATCAAATACAAAGTCAGCTCATGAACCCTTCTTTGGAAACCACTGTACTAGGCAATGTGGGTGAAGTGTCTTGCCTAAGGACACAACGGCGATGACACCAGGTTTTCTCAGCGGTCTCCAATCCAAGTATTAAACAAGACCAGCCCAGCTTAGGTTTGGCCACAGATGTATAAATATACTCTGATCATGGATGTTGACAATGATATAAAAACAATATCACTCAGTTGTGGAGGTTTTCTTACAACTGATACATGAACATGGCTCCTGCTCCCATCTGAGACAAGGACGAGACACAATGACAATAAGCACGATATTAAAATTTCAAACTCAATTTCGATACTAAAGAATAGACTCAATACCGATTCTGATACCACAATGATAACACACTTTCTTTAGACAATAGAATGTGACTTTCAACATTAAATCATAGTACTTTTTAATATTACCATGTGGTCTTATATCTGTGTCATTCAGGTAGGTTCCATAGTGGTCCATGGGCGTGTACTAGTCTATGTGTCTTATACTTGTTCTGATACAGCTCAAGATCATTCTAAAACTATTCAGGAAAGGTTCATTTCTGTCCTGTGAATGGGACTTTTTTAATATCAATATTTGCTCAAATTAGTATCTACTTTTGTACTGATTAGTATCTACAGCCTAGATTACATCCCAGTGAGGGAGTGAATTCCTCACTTCCAAAAAATGTAACTTAAAAATGATAAATATCGTATGTATCCCCCTGTCCCTTGGTTTCTTTCATGATATTATTTATACTTTTATAGCTTCTGAAAGAATGAAGGTTCAGGGTTCAATTTCCGAAGAAGGTCTTTCTATGTGGAGGTTGCATGTTCTCCCCGTGTCTGATAAAGGCCACTACATTAGCTGGTGATGAATGAACCCATAAGAGAATTTCAACCAAAATTTGATATACTTAAATTTTAAGAAATTGTTAAAAGTAAAATTTTACCCTGTTTGCATTGTTTTAATGATAGCGGCACTTAAAGACATGTACAGATATATTGTGTAAGCAGCTCTTGAGGTCAAAATGTGTTCGCTGTGTGCCGTCTGCATTTAATTGTAAAGCATTGTATTGTCTGAGGATCAGCAAGTGCGTATTAGCATGCTAGTTGTTGTTGGCTTTACCGTGACAGTAAAAAGAGTTGTAAAAAGCGCTTATAAACTCATTGTGGCGAGTTTCATGATATTATTTATACTTTTATTAATTTATTTGCTAATTGTTCCACACGTTTTGTTTTGCATCCATGTCTTTTCCTGTGAATTGCATTGCCTCCATGATCATAACTGTATTCACACTCTCTCACTGACCTGCCATAGTTGTTAAGCCTCTTTAAAAATCAAAGCGGATCAGACGTAGTTTCTTTAGTTCATTATTGTCCTGGGACGTCTGTGAGTGTCGATTATGCTGCAGTACCTGTATCCCGCCACAGAGGCCTCCCCTGAGCTCACGTCGGTGTCACCCGTCAACATTTTGAAGGTCGTCGTCTTCCCTGCTCCGTTCACTCCCAGCAGACCAAAACACTGCACCGGAGAGAGGGATAGAGGGATAGATGGAGGAGAGTGGTGTAAGATAGATAGATAGAGAGGGGAGGGAGAGAGGGGTAGGATAGAAAGGGGAGAAAGGGGAGAGAGAGGGAAGGGAGAGGTGGGGGGGGGAGAGAGAGGGAAGGGAGAGGTGGGGGGGGGAGAGAGAGGGAAGGGAGAGGTGGGGGGGGGAGAGAGAGGGAAGGGAGAGGTGGGGGGGGGAGAGAGAAAGAGAGAGAGTGAGTATGTTTTAAGTTGTTTAATCCTTTTTGGATGAGAGGTGAAATAATTGTTGGTATTTGAAACCTTGTGTTGCGTAATACTGGGTCTTGTAAGAACATTAAATAGAAATGCAGTAGCTAATTCAACTTTTGATATTTGTCAAATATTTCCTCTTGCCTTTTTGGTGTCTTCTGTCACCAAATAATAATTATTTATGTATTTCTGGTGGGAGTGTGTCTCCATGAAGCAAAAACTTCATGGAGACAAGCAAATGGTAGATCCTTCACCAGAAATGTTACATAGTGCAGCTTAAAGCACTTTAAACTGAAACGTGTTTTGTTTCATTCACATGTTTGAGTAACTCTTTATTATTAGTCTGTCTACATCTCCAAAGCTCAAAATGCTCTGTTCCACCTTGTGATGTCATGTAGTGGTAGTTTTCAAGTTAACAACAAACTTTTACCTTTTGTTCAGTAGAGATTGGCAATTCCAGGGCTGAAATGATCCAAATGATTCTAGTGAAGGTGCACTGAGTTTAAAAACACAGTAGAGCACTTCCTGTATTACCACATGACATCACAAGGTGGAACAGAGTGTTTCCAGTTTGAGAGAAAAACTCAGCCTAAATATGCAGGGTTTGTGTGTTAAACATGTGTGAATGAAACAAAACACAACTCCAGGTCTGTTTGTGATGAGGAAACATTATAACGTATCTATTATTACACCTTCATTGTTGCTGTGATCCTTAAAATTACATTTCATTTGTTCTACGGCGTCATCGAGAATTTTCAATAGGTCCGGTTGAAGATAAAGCTGTCCACTCAAAGTTGTCAAATAAAACCAAATTATTAACATACAATCTAATACCATTTATTTGCTTTCCCAGATATTTTGTCTTCAAATTCTATAGTCAATAAAATGTCCGTGTGTACCTCTCCTGCTGGAACTCCTACACAAATCCGGTCCACCGCTGCCCTCTTCCTGCCCACATATGTCTGTGCACACAACAAAACAAAAGCAGGTATTTCTATAAGACTTTAAACAGCTGCTAAATGTCTTAATGGGAAAATCTATGGAGGAAAAATCTGCACTTTGTATAACAGCTGTTTAAATACAACAGTTTTTGTATTCCTACTAAATTAGAATTTAGTATAAAGACAGATAAATAAATAAATTAAATATAAACATTAAATAAAAATAAATAAATAAATAATAAACATAATAAATAAATAATTAAATAAATTAAATAAAGCAAAATAAAATAAAATGAAATAAAATGGAGT
Source organism: Periophthalmodon schlosseri (assembly GCA_000787095.1). Taxonomy (NCBI): domain Eukaryota; kingdom Metazoa; phylum Chordata; class Actinopteri; order Gobiiformes; family Gobiidae; genus Periophthalmodon; species Periophthalmodon schlosseri. Next base: position 166,872 of record KN468936.1, on the reverse strand, counting down.
ATAACCTTGGAGAGGTCCCTGATTTGCAGAATGTCCGACTTGCTGCCTCCTTCGTAAATCCTTCGTCTCTCTTCTGCCACATCGTTGTCATCATCAATAACTGGCCCCGTGTTTGGACTCACAGGGAACCTAGAAAGAAAAGGCTGTGTTTTAAAAAGATGGAAAAAGTATAGCAGGGAACAACTAGGTATTAAAAATATGCAATTAAATACATTGCCAGACTGTTCTGTTCCGGCTTGTAGTTTAGTAAATTAGTAGTAAAAATTAAAATTAGTTACACATTTTTTTCATACCCAGGGGACGCAAAAATAGGATGAGCTTTGGACGAGTTTTGAACCAGTTACCCTCTGGTTATAGAGTAAAGGCTTAGTGGAAAGGAGCTTTAAGGTACAATATGTAACTTTCTGGAGGTGGGACTTCACTTGCCTTTATTTCATGGAAATAGAAAGTTAAAACCATACTTCAGAACATTCTTCATGGAGATAGATCAGTTTTATGGAAGATTATAATCAAAGGAACAACATTTCCATGGAAACAAGCAGGAGGAGCCCCACTCTATCCTTTGATTCCCATCCTCTGTTTGAAGAGTTCCACCTCCTTCCTTTGGGACGCAGGTTCCAAGTGCCAAGCTGCAGAACAAAGCGTTACAGGAGCAGCTTTGTTCCTTCAGCAGCTATCCTTATGATATTATAATATTATGCTTGATTATGTGTCTGTATTGTCTTAATGTGTATTGATGCCAAACCTGAAAACTGTTGCAAAACAAGTCTACCTACGGGTACAAATAAAGTCACCTGAACCTGAAACTGGTCTTTAGTGAGCTCTGGCCTTACAGTCTATGTAACCCCTCAGTTGTCCAAGTATGATCCATAGTGAAAGAAAAATCTAATCTAATACCCGTTTTTTTTTTTTGTTTTTTTTGTTTTTTGTTTTTTTGGGAGTTTTTCCTTGCCGAGGAGGAGGGTCTAAGGACAGGGAATGTTCTGGGACAGTTATCCTTTTGCTTGTTTTCTATGAATGTTGGTTAATCTGCTTGTCTGTTATTGACCAATGTCTGTTTCACTGTTTGATTTTCTAACTTTCTGTTGGTTAAATCAATGATCTTGTTAAGCCCTAAGAGGCAACTGCTTTTGTGATTTTGGGCTTTGCAAAAATAAATTGAATTGAACTGAAGAGGCCCTGCTTCAGGCCCAATAAGAGTCAGGTTTGTGGAGATGCAAGCCCATTCAGAGTAAAGACACATGTTTTTAAAAAGTTTTTCAGTGCAATAAAAAAACAACAAAATGAAAAAAACACATGCTTTTCTATTAGTCTATTTTTGGCAAAAAAAAGTTACATCCTGTGGCTTTAAAACCATTCAACTAATATTGTGCACCAAATTATCCTGCCCTAATAACTACATTGTATGATTACTGTACAATTCTTGTGTGTCTTACCAGTGCTCCATGAAGAAGCGATATTGAATGAGCAGATTGAGGACAAAGTAAAAAAATCCTTCCACTGCCATAAAGGCCATGTTTTTGCCCACAAAGTCCCATTTGAACGGGTCGGCCCTGTGTTCCTCTCCTGTAAAACACAAACAAAATGAACTCAGAAAATATATATAATAATATATAAACCCTACAAGACAGACCAGAGTCATTGTCATTACTTGATTAACATCCTTACCAAATCTGGCATAGACCTCGGTTACTGCCTGGTTCATGGCCATGTCGATCAGA
>KN468936.1:148548-165027 GCA_000787095.1 Periophthalmodon schlosseri | reverse complement strand
AATTCGTTAAATGCCAGCAACGACTGTCACAACACAAAAGTACAACATACAACATTATAAAACAGGGATTAAAGGAAAAAAGTATCTATTTTTTCCATATATTTGAGCATCATTTGCCCCAGTACAGACATATTGTATAAGTAGCTCTTGAGGTCAAAATAGGTCCGCTGTGTGCTGTCTGCGTCTAATTATAAAGCGTTTTATTGTCTGAGAATCGGGAAGTGCACAGTTAGCATGCTAGTTGTTGTTAGCATTACTGTGATGGCGAACTCCGCTCTGGTCTCTGAAAGTGTAAAGCACTTAGAAACTCATTGCGGTGAATAATTATGATTCCTCAGGTAAGTGAGGAATAGGTTCTTTGGACCACTGGAAACCGTTTACACTGTTCTGTTTTTAACTGACACAGATCGATAGCAAGAATGATACTGTGTTGTTTGCTGATAAGATTATGAGAAATTATATTACTTCAATTACAAAGCTTTTGCAATGTGCTAAATTTGACCTTTCAAATAGCAAAACAGGGTTGTGACAGACAGAAAAAAAATGCTTTTACAGCTGTTTTCAAATCATAATCATTTGAGTAGGTAACAATACTAAAAAGTAACATTATTAGAATTGAAATCAAGTTTCAAATTTTAGTATTGTAATGGTAGTTAGCATTAGAATTCTCACTGACCCTGGATTAAGAACAAGTATAAAACTAGTTTACGCCCATGGAGTACTACAGAACCTACCTGGACGACTGAGGGATTACACAAATATAACACCACATGGTAATAAAAAAGAAAGTCCTACGATGTAATATTGAAAATCATATTCTATTGTCTAAAGACTAGAGTGTTTTTTATTATCATTGTGGTATCTGAATAGGTATTGATTATTGAGTCTATTCCTTAGTATCAAAATCAAGTTTGAAATTTTAGTATTATACACTAAAGCACAACATACTTATCTTAATGAAAAAGAATAAAAAACAAAAACATGTCGTGAATGCAGCAGAATGACTCATGAGTTGGTAAGTTACTCGAATACAGGTGTGAAGGGAAAAGAGCATATGGAGCTGACAGTACAAAGTTAAGGCCTAATCATGTGCATAATGCTGTTACGGTGTAATCTTAATATATTCATTTTATTCACTGCATTTATAGAATAGAAATTTCTGATTAGTAAACAAACAACTTTTTAATATGATATGTCAGTGTAAGATGTGGATACAGAAGCAGCTTGAAACTACAGTGACTAATGAGAATAAGTAATCCACCAAAGTGTAAAGACAAGCCTCTTTACACGTCCTGATACAGACTTGGTTTGGTCCTGTTCTTGTCCTGGTCTAGTCTAGGTTTAGTTCTGAGTTTAGTCACAATTTTGATTTTGATTATGAGGCAAATGCATTGTTCGGTTACATTTTATAGTAACTACGCCTTAATCAGCCTTAATAAAGCACGAAGAAAGACTTACCATTTAACAAATAGTGTACTGATAGTTCAGTAAAGGTACAGTATGTAACTTTCTGGAGGTTTCAAGTCACCTGCATGATTCCATGGAAATTGAAAGTTAAAGCCATACTTCGGAATATTCTCCATGGAGATAAATATGTTTTATGTCATACTGTGGAAGGAACAACATTTCCATGGAAACAAGCAGGAGGAGGCCATTCTCCAGGTCAAATAAGAATCAGGTTTGTGGAGATGCAAGCTCATTCACAGTAAAGACACATTTTTATGTGTTTTTCAAGGCAATAAACACAACTAAAATGGAAAAAAACAAACATGCTTTTATTTTAGTCTATTTTTTTGGCTAAAAAGGTACATGCTATGGCTTTAAGTATGATTCAAATTTAGTACCTAACTGATTAAGGAGTTAGTTTTAGGAGTTAGGGTATTAAGTCATTATTAATAAACTATTTGTTCATTATGAATTAAGTTCATACTTAATTCAGGCTAATCAAGGTGTAGTCATTATAGAGTGTATCCTATCCTCCCATGTGAAATAGAAGCAGTGTTTTTACCCTGTTGTTCTCAAAGAGCTCCAGGACGAAGGTGATGGCGCTGCTGTTGATTCCAATGAACAGGTTTATACAGGATAGAGACACGTAGGCCGTACTCGGGACGTTAAAGATGTAGGACATGGGGTACATCATGGGCGTCACTGACCACCTGCAAAAACAATATAATACACAAGAAATCAAATCTCACCTCTCTACTTTCTTTGTCTGACTTTATCCCTTCATGGAGAGAAACATGCAAATCTCGCACAGAAAGGTTCTTGGCTTCTTGCTCTTAGGTATGAGAGCTAGTCACTATAATACTCATATCTAATATTATTTTTACTTAATCCTTCCAATCACCAACACATTTGCTTTTTCCACAATGATCTATAGCATTTTCCTTACCCATAGAGGAGCAGTAGTGTTATCAGCGCTGGCAGGTTTGTTGGTGAAGTGTAGCATTTCTTATCAAACGCCATGAAGATCCCCACCACCATCGCTGTGCTCAGACAGTAATTTACCTAAAAGGACACATTATTATTGAAGTCATATACACATATAATAGGGATGGGCAATATGACCATATTGTGTTAACGATGTTCAGTTTACTTACATTTGTTTTCTAATCAAAAACTAAAATTGCTCTCAGTATTAAATTAATTTTTATTTTATTTTAAGTTTTAATTGGTTTAATCTGCCAGTGCAAAAATAGTGCAAATTTCTATTTCTAATGTCTGAATTCTGCTCCAAAACACCTACTGACAGATCATTGGCTGGAACTGTAACTGCTGTAACATTGCATCTTGTTTTGATTAAAATGTTATTGTTTGCACAGGCCTTATACATAATTGGTATGACACTGGTTACCATGGACACCATTGGTTACATGCAGGTCTCACTGATTTTTCATATTATTTCAGTTTCGTAAAAAATAATAAACATTTACATTAGAAAGATTTTGGTTACCATGTCCCATATGAAGTTGGCGACCCAGTAAACCAGAGGGCTGACCCCGCTGACAAACTGCAGGTGCTTGGCTTTAGTCACACGCTCTTGGATCAGGTATAAGACAAAACTGGCCGGGACGAAGGACATGGCGAAAATAACACAGATGGCAACTACTGCATCGACTGAAGTCTTCAATCTGAGGAGAAAGGTGAAGCGATAGGAAAAAAAAATCACATTAAAATTACAACGGTGCTATATTACGCAAAACTGACTCGTGAGCTTTTAGTCATTTTGGAATGCTGTTTTCTCATTAAAAAATACCTGGAGTTGTGTTTTGTTTCATTCACACATGTTTGCGTAATCCTGGATTATCAGGCTGTCATCATCTCCAAAATTTAAAATGCGCTGTTCCACCTTGTGATGTCATGAAGCAGTAGTTTTAAAGCTAACAGCTATTTTTATCCTCAATTGAACTTTACTCTACAGTGCACTAGAATAACCAGAATAAGTTGTTGCCTTTTAAAAACTATTTTTGTTTATCTTGTGTTCATTTGAGATTGCCACAGATCCAAAATCCAATTTATCTCACCTCAGATTAACAGAGTTTAGTTCTTGACAAGCTGTTAACTTGGAATCTGCCACTACACGTTATCACAAGGTGGAGATGTAGACAGACTAATAATAAAAGGGTTACTCAAACATGTGTGAATGAAACAAAGCACAACTCCGAGTATGTTTTCGATGAGGCAGCGGCATTACAACATGACTTAAAGCTCACATGAATCAATTTTGAGTAATACAGGACCTTTAAAAACAGCATAAAAATCTGATTTATTACTTTTATCATTACAGTGAGTCATTTGTGCTTGTTTCCACTCACACAGTGACTTCCGACAGCTGCTCCTTGGTCAGGTTGAGCGGGTGATTGACAGCTGTGATGCCGTACTCCACAGGTTTGGCGTGAGGAGGGAGGAATGCGCGGAGGATGGCATTGTTCGCTACGTTCACGAAGGACACCATAGCATGCCACCCTTTGTTATTGTACCAGACCTGTCAAAGCAGCAGAGCCCGGGTCACAACAAACCTGACGAGGTAATTATGGCCCCGTCTGACAATGTGCAGCATGTGGGGAATGTGAGTGTCCCTGGCGCTATAGCAAACGTTAATATATAAAAACCATTATAACTGTCATTCACTGTCATTAGAGTATGGAGCATATGGAAAGATTTAGCACAGTGTTAGCTACACCAGGGAGAGGATTACACTGACTGTGTTTGAATTCCAAACTGGCACAAGTAAAATAAATATTGTCTATCGAAAAGTCTTCAGGCACCTTATGTTTAAGTTTAAGTCGGAAAAACAAAAAACAACGAAGCATTGATACAACATCCCCTGAGGTGTGATGCTAACTAGAGGCACTGCTCTGTCTGAAGCTCTGTTATTCAAGTTAGACTTTAATCTGAGTTTTGCTTAAACACAATCTGATCAGAAAGAACTGACTACGACATTTGTGCAGTTTAACTCTCACAAGACCCTCTCACGAAATTACATTCACGAGCTAGCTAGCATTAGACAACTTTTTTCAGTTAGTCACTTTCACCTTTTTTGTTGAAAATACTTGAACAGGACCACGAACGCTCGTATTGGTCACAGACTCCTGGAAAAATGTTGTTTAAATCCATTTTATATTTAGTCTTAAGTTTCCAGGCTACCTTAAAACTTTGTGTGCATTGTGTCACCATGGTAACTGCTGAACTTTCCACCATAGACATGCATACAGATGTCCATCCTGATGTCACTGCAAAGTATCAACTGAAGTATTTGACTAGTAAGCTAATTGAAGATAATAGCTGACTAGTTCAGTTATAAATTATTTTCTTTTTTTCTTCTTTTTGCTCCATTTCCGTCGTGTAATTGGATTCTTTTCTTTGCTTAAATGATACGCATAATCGTGCACAGTTGAAGCAAACAATAAAAATGAGAAAAAAAGAATAAAGTAATCCTCCTGGTTTTGATGACATCATAACGTACTGTACAGTCTAACAAAGATGGAGGTAGGTTTAGTTAATACCAGGACCAGAGGTGGGTTAGTACTCAGTTACATTTAGTTACATTTACTTCAGTAAACTTTTAAAGAAATTGTACTTTTCTAGAAGCATACTGTTACTCCTAGTTAGAATTATTTTCACTGAAGTAACACTAATCTTAAAAAGTTTTAGTTACTTTTTCCACTGTGAGTCTACAAGTGACTAAAGCTTTATGTTGACCTCCTTCAGATATAATTTATTTCTCATTTTTGTGTTTTTGTGCCTTTGAAAATACCAGATTTTGTGCGTTAATTAATGTTTTGTCTTACTTGAGTTGTAGTTTTCCTACTTTTTATTACTTTTTTACTTTTTTATTGCACCACTACTTTGTACTGCTACGTGAGAGATATTATTTTGAAGTAACATTACTCTTACTTGAGTACAATTTTTGGCTACTCTACCCACCTCTGACCAGGACACCAGAAAGACGAGATATTTGGACAATTCTGAGCAAACGTGGGAACCTTTCACTTCATATTTGGAAGGTATGGGCTGACAAATAGAGTAGTGCACAGTGGGATAGCCCCCTGGGGAACAGGGCAGATGTGGGGAGGGATTTCATTTGAGTTTCTGTATTTTTTAGTTATTGTATAGTTTTAGTACCATGTCCTGTCTCATTCGTTTTTTGTTAAAATGAAGCAAGACTTACATAAACATCAATGTGCAAATTCATACTGGCTTCTCCATAAATATATTTGAAACATATTGTTCTTTGCTATTTTTGTGGTGTATTTGGATCAAAATATGGGGTAAAGTACCTAGTAAATAACAAAAAAGACTGTGGATATTCCTTTTGGATATGACTTCTGAAAATACTACATAATTCATAAATACTGGTTTCTGTTCCTATAGAGAAACAATGAATACCTTTATATTGTATTCACTTTCCATGTACTTCAAGAAGGGTCCAATGTTCCTCAAGGCCAGTCTGGAGTAACGGCCCTGTCACAAATAATGAACAGGTTAAATTAAGCTAATTATAATTGTAGTAATGTGTCTGTGTGAATGTAGTAGTGGGATATTTACTGCTGTGATGTTGAGGATTCGTCCAAGTTGAGAGAAGGCCTCCTGGATGTCACTTGGTTTTACATCCAGTATCGGAAGCTGGCCTCCTATTGACAGACCTCCATATCTGAATACAAAGGATACTTACATTAAAACAGAAACTGACTGCAAATCTATGGATACTCTAGCAATGCCCTAATACTATTACACAGACTATATTATATTTAGCCTGAACACCGCTAATCATAGAGAAAATCATAAGCATTTATCTAAACTGGGAATGGACCATGCAACACGTTTCTATGATTGGTATGTCTTGACGTACTAGCCAGCAATTTTATTTTATATCCATGGGTTTCAGAATGATGAAAAATTAGGACTGTTGCCATTGCGATTGAAACCAAAATATTATATCTTTTAAATGAAAAAATACTTAAAATCTTGCATATAACAGGAAGCAGGATATAGGCCGTGAATATAGAAACTGTAGTAGTAGTGTTAGTATTTGATTAGTATTTGAAGTAGTAGCAGTAGCAGTAGTAGTAGTAGTAGTAGTAGTAGTAATGGTGTCCCAAAAAGACAACTGCTTGCCTGCACATAAACAGGGAGCATAAACACTCAGCCCTGCCACTTATTTGCATTTAATTGACACAGAAAAGTGGAAATAAAAAAAATAAAGTAAAAGAATGCGGATTCCTCAAACTAAAGTGAAATAAAGTTCCTTGTATTAAATTTAACAATCTCATAGAGCGATCCACAAACAGGTCTTACAAGGCGAACAGCCGGAAGTGTCCTCCTATTCCAATATTTGTTCTTGTATTTATTTATTTCCAATTATGCCATTTTTAGTTTAAAACTAACACACCTGTAGTTTACAGTTTGTTAACTAGGTCTATTGAGCTACCTTGAAAAAAAACCCAAAAAACCCTTTTTGTCCCATTGACAGAATAGATTTTTTCTTTTACTACTCATTTGCAAAAAACAGATACATGTCATTTAAAAAAGTAATTGGAGGCTTGCACTCTTTTGTGTAATATAGTGTTGTCGAAAAAAAATTCGATATTCATTTATAATATCTGTAGAAGATAGACCATTTTTCAAAATGGAGATAGCTGTTTTTGCAATTGAACTCTTATTTCTCTGGTTAGAAATTAGTCCAGCAACCTACATCTCAATTTATTACTTATTGCGATGTTCGTGTTTACTTTTGAAGAGGTAAGAAAAATGTTAAATTGGAATTACCTTTGCTCATTGACCCAATATTTGCTTTTCAGACTGTAAAAAGACAGAAAAAAGTTTGTAAACAAGATTTTTAACATAAAACGTTTCCATCACAGAGACTTCCCACCTGGTCCTGATGAGGCTGGGGTAGGTTTTGACCAGATAATCAGATATATTCCTCTCTGTGAGATCCAACATGGTGTCCCCGCTTCGCTCCTGGCGCTGTTTTGGGGGCGGTCCTCCTGCTCCGAGGGGACACACGGGCATCATGGTCAAACGCTCGCTACTGCTGCACTCACAGGAGGGGGAGGGGTCCAGAGTCGACCAATCAGAACTCTCGAAAACAGCGGCAATTTCCGGGGTGATGTCTGGGTACACCCACTCTGAAGTATCATTACTACAGGGCATTCTATGAAGAGACAGCAAAGAAGGGCAGTTATAAAGATTCTATGTGCATTAGGATTGCCAAAAGTATCAAAAATCAGATACAAATTGATATTAAAAATTGTATGTAGAATGATCTTGTGTTGCATCAGAACAAGTATAAGTCCACATAGACTAGTAGACGCCCATGGACCACTATGGAACATACCTGGACGACTGAGGAATTACACAGAGTATCAAGTCTATTCCTTAGTAGTAAAATCAAGTTTGAAATTTTAATATCGCAACAACACTAATATGCATGATTCAGGCTTCTTAACCAAATTTTAAATAATGAACTGGCATGGAGGAAATTAAAATGTAAATGGGTTATGCTCTGTGCATACAAAACAATAGCAAATATCAATATATCGATACTGATTGAGGTATCAAAAAGTATCAATTCTCCTGCAAAAATATCAATATTTAAAATTTCTCAAAAAAAACATTGCAATTTTTTTTTATCTAATTTGAAGAATTTTGAAATAAATTGTTGATATTTTAGTTTATCTGCACATATATATTTAATTCTTAGATCACTTCAAACTGGTGTGGAAGGAAGAAAATGTTTGCCATAGTATTATTTGGTATCAAGGGAAATAAACAAAGCCAGTCTCCACTCCACATTTAACATAGAATCTCACCCGAGTGGTTCTCCCACCATACAGCGAGTACCCAGTCCTGGAGGATTCAACAGGCGCTCAGTGAACCGCTTCATCCTCAGGTCATGGGGCTGCTCATTACTAAAGAAAACATACATATATTCTTCAAGTAAATAATCTAATCATTAATTTTAGTATTTTAATGTATTAATTCTAACTTTTTACCTGACAAAAGTAAACTGTGATCCGTACATCCAGGGGCTCAGAGTGAGAGCAGGGTACTCTCCAAAAGGTGGGACGATCGTGGTGAAGATTAAGGCTATCAGGACAAAACTGGCAGGAAGTACAATCTGAAACAAAACATAAGTAGGTAAACATGAAGCTAAACTATAACATACATGACCATTCACACAGACAGTGGCTCCCTCTTTCCTGCATCACTCGAGGAAAAACAAAAACCTAAAACACAACTCTGCCCATGCCAGTCCACCTTTTCCACAATCAGGGAATAATTTAGCTCCATAAAATGCTTCTTCTATTCTTCTACTGCCAACCTTGAATTAAATCTAGAGATTGGAATTTTGTAGTTTCTGACCCTAACTTTACTTCAGATTTTTGTGCTCCAGAACAATTGTTATATACATTGGAACAGATTACTATCCATTTTTAATGTTTTTTAAAAATAGAAATAGAATTGTATTTTTGCAGCCTTATTTGCTTTATTATGTTTTTCACTGGAGCACAACAGTCTTGTCCACTTCCGAAGCCCACTGTTGTTCCGGAAGTAAATTTCACATTCATTTTTCTCAGACTTTTTTTTTTAAATCTACTAGTAAGCGTTTAAAGGTACGGTGGTAACTAATGTCCGTAACGCGGGTGTTTTAAGTCCAGAAAACATATTTAAAACTTAAAATCTGGTGAAATGTTTTTATAACTTTGTGTCTTGTGGTCATTAGTTACGACATAGCTGCTTAGCCCTGAGCAGCTTTCAAACTTTTTTTCACAACGTCTATAGGCAAAATTAATAGGAAATTTACTTATTTACTAACCCAGTGGTGGGCGCTCACTGTTGAGCTCCATGTCAAATTTTTAAAATGGGACTTAACACCTAAACTCCGCCCACAACCACATTTCAAACAGAGCTGTTAAACTCGACTGTGCCTGTGGACTAAAGAAGAGAGTGCCGGGGGGAAGACACGCGGGGTCTGGACATATGAGGAACAGTGTGATTGGTCTAACAGGTACCCAGACTTCAAACTCTGCCCCTGCAGCCAGGTGTTTGTAATCAGAAACACCTGGCTGTAATCAGGTAAGTCTTGAGTGATGTCACCAACTACTGGAAATTGCAGAGGCCACTGAAGGCAGCACACACAAATTTAAATTTCCAGAAAGCTGCAAATATACCTAGTTTGCACTAAAGTTGCCAAAAAGTGACTAAGAATGCTACATAATGCTATTAAAACACCAGATACACAGTTTAGTAGCAAAAGGTATATTTAGTGTTTAGTTCCACTTTAATAATAGTTATAATGTGACTTATATGTGTAGTACCTGGGCGAGGAAATCCTTAGCGCTGCGTGTGGCATGGTGAAACCTCTTTATGATCAGAGCACAGAACTGTTTGAGGATGAGCCTGGAGCCTTTCACCTGTCTGGAACCTTTCCCTGCACTGCTGCCTCCCGCCCCACTGGTGGTGCCATTGTGCTCTGTGGAGACAATCAGAAAGACATAACACCCTAATAATGAACTATAACTTATTCTATGTAGTAGAATAAGTGTAGTGGCATGGGAAAGTTGCAAAGCAGCAGTAAGTTAGTAGATAGAATAAAAGCCATATTAAGTATTGAAACACCGAATTCACTTTTCAGGACTAAATGTAGAGTTAATGCCATAAACTGTATATATGAATGGACATCGTTAACCCGCTAGCCACCGTGTTGCAAATAGGAAATGAGCATGGACGCGCCTGTCACCCTTCTCTCCCTAACTGCTGCTATCAGACTCGTCATTTTGGTCTTAAAATGTTTGTATTAACCCGCTCTACATGATCCTGGTATTTTTTATTTCGCTATTGTGTCCATACATCAAGATATGAACATTAATAACAGACAAATCAGGCGCCTTCTTTCCCCAAGGTCGCTCCCGCTAGCATTAACAACAGGTTTGACTGACAGCGTTGCTAAGCGCCCACTCCCTGCTAAACTAGTGGTGCGGGCGGGAAGGGGCGTTATCTTCTACAGCCTCACTCCGGATTGGCTCTTTGGTTGCTATGATACTCATGGTTGGAATTGTAAATATGGAAGTCGGCACCAAATTCATCCCTATAACTGCTAGCCTCGATGAGCTTCATTTGACTGGAGCCGAATCCGTGGGTGACGTCACATTCACTTAGTCCACTTCTTTATACAGTCTATGGTTAATGCGTGTAATTCAAGTCAAGTCAACTGTGCATTTTAGGGCAACAAAAAGCTATACACTTCTTATTAAAAGAGTAAGTAAGAAAAACGTAACTCCATTTGTCTAAACATTAGACAAAAGGCTAGTTTATCATTTTCCAGGTAGCCTAAGGTTGAAAATCACTCCTTTAGATAACCGGTATATATGTCAGATCGGCTCAAGAGTATTTTGAGCAGTAAAAATTAAACACTAGATGGACATGTTTTAGGCCATACTGTGCATTGTCCTAGCAAATCAATAACAGTTAGAAATACAAGTATGATGCAAACATGCATGCACAAAACTATATCTTACTCTGAAATGTTACATGTTAAATGTACGCGTTGAAGCCACTATTCAAAAGTACTAATACAACCAGCAGTAATTGCAGTACGCCCCCTAAGGATAGATGACTGTAGGATAGTTCCACAGTAAAGCATACAGCTCTACATTATAAAGCCTGTAGCACTAGAAGCTTTCCTTCATTGCTTTTCTGACCTTCATTTTCTGAGGCCATTCTGCTGCTGCTTTTCCTGTGCTGTAACATCCACTGCTCTAAAGGGAACACACATCACAAATACACAAATACTTCACATCAACTACCAGGGATCTCATTATGACCACTTTTTAATGAACTTTAAAGGTGCATTATGTAATTTTCTCTTGTGGAGGGGCCGTCTGCCACTCCACTTGCTTGTCTGTTGTCTCCATGGAGATGTTATCGCTTTACCCGGAATGTTCCAAAGTATGGGGTTAAACTTCTAATCTATCTCCACAGAGGCAGATGAAGCCACCGGGCCAAAGTACAGGTCAGATCAGCGGAGAGGCAAAGGTATTAAGAATGCATTTTTTAAAGATTAATTTGAGCAATATAAGACCACTTGTAAGTGAATAACAGAAAGATAGATAAGACTGACACTTTGCATTCATCAACATTCTCTGGGGGGGCTGGAGCTAACTGGAGGCACTGCTCTGTCTGAAGCTCTGTTGCTCAAGTTATAACAGGTGAGCTGATTTGTTCTGTTTGAACAAGTCCTTTTCAAATAACATTATAGTCACAAGCTAGCTAGCATTAGCCAACACCTAAATAGGACCTGTTTGTTTTCTGAGTTTTAAGACTATCTTGCTACTTATTTGGCAGTGTTTGCTAAAGTGCGCATTGTGTCACCATGGTAACTGCTGAACATTCCGCCATAGACATACATGCAAAACCCAAAGCGTGATGTAACTGCAAAGTATCAATTGTATAATGTTCCAGACAAAGCTATAACATCTCCATGGAGACAAGTCAACACAAAATTTACATAGTGCACTTTTAAAATGTGATAAGACAGTTACTGGTAGATACTTTGTTGTGTTTTCGTGGATATCATTAGACAGGCCAAGCAGTCATAATTGTATGCCTAATGTATATACAGCATTATGTAAGTTATTAAGTAAATAGTAAGTAAGTATTCAACAAGACTCAGAGGGAATATGTGCAGGATTCTATATATGGATCAGTGTAAAAACAGGTCACAACGCTGAGTCCAGAGGAAAAGGTCGTGTGCTACATCACTGTGTATTTACCTGCAGTGGTGGCATTATTCACCGCCTCTCCGTCTGCAGTGACCTTTATGAAAATCTGAGGAGAAATGAACAAGCTCTGAAACACTCACAAGTCCTGGTGCACTCAATCCATGGGGTTCAGAATGATGAAAAACTGGGACTGTTGCAGATAACGGTTAACAAATTAAAACAAAATATTATATCTTTTGAAAACTCCTCAAAATGTCACATATAACAGGAACCTGAGATCCATGAATATACTGCATTTCTCTACATTACAAATAGGCAGTAAGCGGCATTTTTACTGCAACATATTTTGTAAAATTTTTCAAATAAAGGTTGCAGTTTCCACCTCATAGTACCAGTAAAAATATGTGAGAAACAGCACTTCTACTACTGCTCAGTCTTATAACTGCTTGTTCAATGACTTTTTAAAAATATATCAACTTATGATTTCAACTAAGCATTACAATAGTGTTCAGATTGGTGATTCATGTTTTAAATTCAAGATTTACTAACATTTAAGAGAAGACAAAAATTATACAAGTATCCCGTGTTTCTAGCAGTCTAAACTACAGGATTAGTAGGTTTTGAACATAAAAAGAACTGAATATTTTGGTCATACCTGGATACCAGTGCCTAGGAAGCTTAGCAAGACCAGTCAGTTACCTGGATGGGAGACTGCTGGGAATACCAGTTGTCACAGTGGGGTGGCAGTGGCTCTAGTCTCGTGGAAACTGTTGTTGTATGTATGGAATGAATAAATAATGCAGTGTAAAGTGTTTTGGGTGTTTTGAAAGACTCTTTATAAATCCAATGCATTATAATTTGTTCTATGGCAAATATCTATATTAAAGATAATTTCCGAAATGCGACCATTCACATAATTACTTGGATTTTCTTGTAACTAATATGGTAACCCTAGAAGGCAAACACAGTGAAGGGAAGGCATATCACCCGTCAAGAAGAGGCAAAGGCTAACCACTCTGCCAGTGTGCCCCAATTACAAGTGTATCACTAGCTCTATCCTTACCTCCTCTAGTGAAGTGTCAGAGATGCCGAAGCTGCTGAGACCCATATCCCCCAGAGTCTCCTCCAGCTCTCTGAACAGGCTGGCGTAAGCGCGGTGCTTGAAGTTTTTATTGGGCAAAAGGTATGTCAGCTCCTGTCCAATGGTCTCGATGAGCTTAGCCTCTGGGACGTGGTGGTGGATCAGACTGGTGATGGTCTCAATGTCTCCTGCAAACAAGATCCAAGAGTATGAAGTAGGGCAGTGGTGGATGAAGTACTCCATTTTGTTACTTCAGTAAAAGTACTGTACGGAGGTAAAAGGTTACTCAAGTAAAAGTATCACATGAAAAAATCTACTTACTTACTACGAGTAAAAAGTATTTCGCACATGTGTTGTTAATTTGTTAAAGTGTTAAATGTAGTGATATTGATTCAAATTATACATATTTTGGTCAACAGTAGTTATACGAATCAACTTCTTTTTTTAATGAGTTTTTTGTACTTATTTTTGTTTGCTCAGAGCTGAAGCTTGAACTTGAAAACATTAGTCATTATGTTACCACAAACATGGTAAAAATAACCCATCAAATCATGAAAAGTACTTTTATATAGTGGGATAGAAAGTACAGATACCTGCTCTCAAATGTGGTGAAGTGGAAGTAAAAACTACGTACTTTTACTTAAGTATAGTACAGATACCTAAAAATTCTACTTAAGAACGGTACTTTACTACTTTTACTTTTACCTTCCACCACTGGAAGTAGGGCAGTAGTCCTTTAGTCGTTTAGACCAAATTTTGTATTAGTCAACTACCGGCAATTATTTCATCACATTATAAGGATTTATGTGAACAACACCAGACAGGAAAAAAACATAGAGTGAACTGGAGTGTTAGTGGTGACTGGACAGTTTAATCTGCCTTTTCACTTATGATGCTGTTCTCTTAAATGGGGTATTATGCAAAATTTATTTTTTGGAGATTTATACCGTTATAACAATGTTCCCACATCAAAAACATCCCTGAACGTCAAAAAACAAAAGTGAAATTTATAAAACATATTAATGCCCATGTTAGCAGCTCTATTTGAAATGTGGTTTATAGTGTTGAGTCCCATTTTAACTATTACTACTACTAACACTTTTGCCTTAGTTACTACTAAAACACAGTTTAGACATCTGACTTCCAAATTTATACAATACACAGTTATACCAAAAAACGCCATATAAAATTTCCTTGCCTGTACACAAAATATCCACTCAATTCCATTTTTCTTACTATCCACCTTTTGAGAACCTTAATATCAAGGTTATGTAAGGACAAAGCTGTGACTGCATCATGGTTTGAAAGTAGCATTTTAAACAGCGTCCTCGAGCAGAACCAAGAGGGAAAGTCTTGGGTCAATACGGCTCTAAATGATAAATGTTAACAAATCTGTCTGTGTTTTGAGTTGGATTGAAAGGACATGAATTTTAATGGGTGGTAAACACACTTGAACTGCCATGAGGACGTACTGGACATTAAAGAAAGGTCGTTTAAGTTGTGTCTAGAAGCACACAAGTAGACCCCGGAACCCACACCAAGCAAAGTAAATACAGGTTATGTGTATAAGGAAGAAAATACTCCTTGAGGCAATATATATAGTATCAAAGTTTTGACAATGTAGTATACTTTTTTGCTGACTATAGCTACTGTGGCAACTTCTTTTTAAACATTATTAACAATTTGCAATCCCTCATGGTCCCTCAAGACGTTTCAGCTCCAATCCAGAAGCCATTTTCAATTTGATGGTTCTGGTTTTAGACCCTAGGCTGTATATATAAATGGACATAGCATTCCAACTAAGAAGTGAGCATTGGCGCACTCCGGCTCCAATTGACTCTGGCTCCAATTCACTTTACATTGGAAAACTGTTACCCCTCTCTCCGTTTTGAAATGTTCGTATTGACCCGCTCTACATGATCCTGGTATTTATTTCTCTGTTGTGTCTGTAACTCAACATGAACATTAATAACAGACAAATCAGGCACCTTCTTTCCCCGAGGTCGCTCCCACTAGCATTAGCAACAGGTTTGATTGACAGCGTTGCCAAGTGCCTGATCCCTGCTAAATCAGCGGTGCGGGTGGGAAGGGGCGTTACCTTCAACAGCCTTGCTCATTGATTGGCTCTTTGGTTATTATGATACTCATGGTCAGAATTCCTAATATGCACAAATTCGCCCCTATAACTGTTAGCCTTCATTTCACTGGAGCCAAACGCTATGGGTGACGTCACACTCCCTTAGTCTACTTCTTTATACAGTCCATGTTTGAGACACTAGGATTTAGACTAGTCTGAGTTAACTAAGTCTGGCTCTAAAGGGAGGAGTTTTAAAGTGCCCTGTCCTTGTTTACTAGCTAACATCATTATGGGTCATTATGCCGCTATAGTGTACTGGCTGTCTCACACTCAGCATTGCTAAGTACCTGATTAGCATTCGACTGGTTGTTGTGCTCTTATTCCATGGGCTGAGAGCACTTCTGTAAACAGCTGGTAGATTAAAGCTCAGTCCACTATTTCTGTTCAAAAATGGATTCTTTTTCATCACAAGAGTAGCTTCCTTCATTCCCTTGCAAATCAATTTTCACTCTGCTTCGTTAACTCAGAGTAGGATAAATCCTAGTGCCTCAAGCCAGTGTCATTAAATTGAACATGGCTTCTGAATGGGAGCTGAAACGTCTTGATTGCAGAAACAGATTCCAGACCACCAACATCTGTAAAAGTGGTTGCCCAAATGAAGTTGCAGAGTAAATGTATAAAATGAAGTTCCTTTGTGTTTCCGTGTACCTTCCATGACCCTGTCTTGGTGCTGGGACAGATTCTGGGACTGTTCCTTATAGGCCGTACAGATGGAGCAGGCACAGGAGCAATCAGAGCTGCAGTCACACTCATTCTGAAAATATACACACATTATAATTACATATTGTACATACCCATATATCTTTTTATCATTTGTAATCTCCTGCATTTATAACAAGTAGTATTCAGAACATTTTCGGTACATGTATTTACTTTCCAACACTGCCCATTTATTAAATTCAATGTAATACAGCGGTGGAACGTAATGAAGTAAAAGTAGTAAAGTACTGTACTTAAGTAAAAAATTGTAGGCATCACTTGAGTACATTTTAAAGTGGATACTTTTTAGTTTTACTTTGCTACATTTTTGAGCA
>KN468936.1:99640-139894 GCA_000787095.1 Periophthalmodon schlosseri | reverse complement strand
CCCGGCCCCCCCCCACCCCCCCCCCCCCCTCCCTCCCTCCTCTCTCACTCCCTCACTCTCTCCCCAATCTCCCTCCCCTTCTCTCCCACTCCTCACACGCTCTCTCTCCCCCTCCCTCCTCTCTCACACCCTCACTTTCTCACTCTCTCCCCCTTCCCTTTTTCCTAACTCCCTTCCCTCACTCTCTCTCCCTTCTCTCACCATTATAATCTACAGAGCAGTGCTGGCTGCCATCATAGTAAAGCTGTTGATGAACCAGGTGTACCAGAGCACCCCACTGTCCAAGCCCATCTCTATCTCTCTCACCCCCCCACTCTCTCTCTCTCCCTCTCTCCCTCCTCTCTCTATCTCTCTCTCTCACCATGATAATCACACTGAGCAGAGCGGTGCTGGCTGTCATCATGGCAAAGGTGTGGATGAACCAGCTGTATCAGAGCACCCCACTGTCCGCGCTCATCTCTGTCTCTCTACCCCTCTCTCCCTCACTTTCTCTCCTCCCCTCCCCCCTCCCTCTCTCCCTCCTCTCTCTATCTCTCTCTCTCACCATGATAATCGCAGTGAGCAGAGCGGTGCTGGCTGTCATCATGATAAAGCTGTCGATGAACCAGGTGTACCAGAGCACCCCACTGTCGACGCCCATGGCTCGGAGCGTCTCCTTCAGCCTCAGCTCTTTCTCCAGGACGATGCTCTTCACCGTCATGGAGACCGAGTAGATCCAGGCCAAAACCATGAATATCGGGAAGCACCGGTTCAGGGTGATCATGAACCTGGAAAAGCAAAGACAGACTGGAAATTAATCTCAAGTACACTACCAGTCAAAAGTTTGGACACACCTTTTCATTGATGGATTTATTTGCATGATTATTTACATTGTAGATTCTCACTGAAGGCATCAAAACTATGAATGAACACATATGGAGCGTAGCAAACAAAAAATACACTCAAAATAACTCAAAACTTGCTTTGATCACTGCTTGCACTCTTGGCATTTCTTGACCCTGACAAGGCACAGCTGTGACTCAAAAACCATTTCAGGAGACTTCGTCATGAAGCTCATTGAGAGAAGGCCAAGGGTTTGCAGAGCTGCAGCAAAGCAAAGGGTGGCTACTTTGAGGATTTGAATATAAAATATTCAATTATGTAGCGAAGAAAAAAATAGTTAAATAACTCAACTAAATATAATTCCATATATCTTGCTTCATCTATTTGATGTCTTCTGTATGTATATAAAATGTAGAAAGTAGAAAACATAATGGAAAAAACTGAATTGAATGTGCTGTCGCTCCCCCTTCAGAGCACTATCACAACACAATCAACGTACATCCCCCTAATGAAACTACTGCATCAGGTTTGTCAAGTTTTGTATCATACTTTTGTATAGTTATGGAAAATTGCCATGTGGGAGCGTGAAATGACGTAGGCTTGTGGGCGGAGCATTGGACAGAGTCTCACAGCTAACCATAAGGAGGGTTCAAATAGGGCCTGGGAGAGATTGCTAGATTACTCAACCATGCATGGATGACATCTAAAACCTCTTTTGGCATGTTTTTGATAAGAGAGCAACATTACAACATGGTAGAAAGCTTAAAATCGATTTTTGCATAATAACCCCTCTTTAAAATAATCCTTCCTTAAAAATTGTCTAATTAAAATGTAGGTCTACTTTGATATACTTACAAAACTCACCGGATTTTGTACTTTCTGTTAAAACCATTAAGCTACTCGTATTACGAACTTTTGGCTTTCAGAAAATGCTGTTTTTTCTGCACTTTGTACTATATGAAATATGGTCAATCCACTATCCTATTCTCTCAAAATATCTACATTCACGTCTTCTTTCTCTTCATCCATAAATCTCGTCTCTGGTCTTCCTCTAGGCCTCTTGTCTGTCTTATCTCCAAATCCTTACACCCATAAATATTCACTATCCCTTCAAACCATCTCAGACATGGATTACATTTATCACGTTTGAACTTAGGACAAAACTACAGCTTACTTTACTAAAACTTTTCTGAATAATCACCCAGTAACTGGGTGAGTAGAGGTAGCTCTCCCTGGCCCAAGGCTGGACGTGCCGAGGCCAGTGCCATAAGAGCAGTTAAATGCAGAACAGCTTTGACCTTGAGACTTCATGTGGCTGAAGTGGTTCATTCATTTGAGGGCTCTCTGAATTTTTACACCACGAATGATATTGGACGATAGCTGCCTACTCTAACCTGATATGAACTGAACATATGTCGGGAATTTTAAGGGGAAGAAGGAAAGCATTTATTTAAAGGTGCTATATTTACGCGAAATGGACTCGTGAGCTTTAAGCCATGTTAGAATGTTGTTACCTCATCAAAAACATACCTAGAGCTGTGTTTTGTTTCAGTCACACATGTTTGAGTAACCCTTTATTACTAATCTGTCTACATCTCCAAAGCTCAAAATGCTGTGTTCCACCTTATGATGTCATGAAGCCCAGTTTAGTTCTGATGTAGATTGGTTTGGTCTAGTCCTGGTCTAGTCCTGGTCTATTCCAAGTTTAGTTACAGATTCAGTCCCACTTTTGGTGAATGCATTCAAAGTATTTGTTTTATTTTATCACAATAGTTAAATGCCTCATAAGCCAAAGGTTGCCAGTTTGATTCCATCTGAGACTAGGACTAAGACTGTTGTGAATGCGGCATTGGCACAGATTAGCAGGCACATTTTAGGACAGCTATGGCATCAGTAATGGCCTTCCACCAGGGTTGAGAAGTGAAAGAATGATGGTGCTGTAGCGCTTTGACAGAACTGCCAAGCTTGTAAGTATAGATCAAACCCTTTATAACTATCACAAATTACAGCACTTACTACTTACTATGACTTCAGTAATATTATTGAACTGTGAATTATTATAAGTATTTAGTATGTATCAATTATTATAAGTATTTAGTATGCATCAAGTAGTAAGTTGAAACTCTACTCAGATGTTACTATGAAACTATGTAGTTTCAATGTATTTATCATCATCAAAAATTCATATCTTATAAAAGTGATTGTTTCTTAATTTCTCATTTTATTTTTAACTGAAAAATGATCTAATCTACAACTTCTTTCTTCTACTTTAACACTAACCAAATTGTACAAAATATTTTCCTACTTTTATTATTCCTACTACTAAGTCATTTACCTTTTTGTTCGTAAAATTGAATCTATATTGTAATTTATGAGCTACTGATTCCAAGTAGCTTTACCCCAAGGCTGTATTCCTGATTTCTGTCCTGATTTGGTCCTGGTTTGACCTAAGTTTAGTCCTGATGTAGACTTGGTTTGGTCCTGTTCTAGTCCTGGTTCGGTCCTGGTCCCATTTCCAATCTTGATATGTTGAGTGCAAGTATGAACACACCCCTAAGTCTAAACCTGTAGTTTCTAGCCCTTCTAACATTTGAGTTAGAATCAAATCTTTCACATCTCCACTCACACATCATCCACGTAGCACGGGTAGGGCATTTGTTGTACATAGACGCCCAGGGGCCAGTCGTTGCCTGTGTGCAGTTTGATGATGCCGTGTTCGATCATGTCCTGGAGGTAAGCGAAGCCGCCCCAAATGTACCGCTGGTCTTCCATAGGGTCTGCTCTGGGGCCCGGGTCCCAATATCTGTACACAGGAAAATTACACTCAGGTTTTGTAAATGTATTATTAGTTTAAAAGCTTCACATTGTACAATTTGATGATGTCATAATGTCAGATGGAGGGCAGGGGTCTATATACTAAGTCTATAGCAGATTCACTGTTTTTGAAAGAAATATCCAAATGGAAATACCACAGATGCTGAACTTTGGCTCCACAAACTTGCCATGTTAATCTTATGGCTTAAGCTCCTTTCAACTGACAACAAACACATCTTTGGGGTTGAATAATGGCATCACTTTCTGAAGCTAAATACATAATCAGAATACTAATTTTGAGTAACTGTATTCTAGTACAGTTGGAAATCAGAATACAGTTACTTTCCTAAAATCAAACAAATACATTGCACTACTTGATCACACAATTTAGAATTCAAAATGCCCAGTGTTACTAAGAAAAATAGAAAACACTGATCTTGTGGTCAGTGAATGTGTAATTTTTCCTTTTCCAATTATTGATAGGAAATGCTTAACAAACGTTGAAACAAACAAATTATTTTTAATCCTACGTTGCGTTTTTACACTATAATTTAAATGCAACTAGATGTAAAAGTATTAAAAGTATTCAGAATACACTACTCTGATTGGACCATGTAATGGAATACGTTACAAAATACATTTAATGCAGCTAGTCACTATTCTGTAATTAAATACATTTTCAAAGTATTTTTCCCATCACTGGTTATGCCAGTAGAGAAGATGTTAAAGTTTGTTTTATGTGGATAGGTTACTGGGCCCCACCCTCACCCATATCCACCCACCCCCACCCCCTCACCTGTGCTCTCTGGTCTTCTTCTGTCAGGTTAAAGCTGGCACACTATCAAACAGCAGTAATGTAGATCTTAATGTGAGATCTTAATGTGAGAACACAACAGGGGCGGGTTGGCCAGTCTAATTACATATGGTAGCTTTAAAAGTCCAGTTTTAGACCTGTTGAGTAAATGTATCCGAGTACCATCCACATCTGCCTAACTTAATTGCAGTTGTGTTGCACATCAAAAACCAGAGGGAACTACACTGACCATGATCCTTTGCTCCATTTCAACGAAGCCAACATGCAGGAATTTTGTCACAATATCTAAGTAAATATTGTACCAAGTTGTGAATAAAAAAATGTGTTTTCACATGAGAAAAACTGAGATCAAACTTGAGAAATGAATACTGCATTGAAAGCTATTAAATAAATCATCAAAGTCATCATGTTATGTAATCCTTTCCTTGGTAGAATAAAGCCTTTTACAGTCCTATTATTGAACTGTACAGAAGCGAATACCCCCCACTGTGCCCTGTATGTATTTGCTCTATAGACATTTCAAAGTATGGGTTCACCTTTAGGGGACTATAGCCACTGGCTGTTTATGAATGACAGATCAAAGACACGGGAAAGAGCGTACATAGAATACAAGTGCATGGAGTTATTGTAGACCCAGGGAGAAGCTATAGAGGCCATTAGAAACATATGGAGAGCAGATGAAGGACTGCGCAGAGAAATCGAGAGAATAGCCTCATTAATGCACCTGTAATGTAAAGCTATAGGATTATTGCATACGGCTGACGTCTCTGCCAGCAGTTAAGATGGCCATTGATATTCATGTATGCATTTGTAAGAGGTGGTAGTGGAGATTAAGAAAGGTTAAAATACACGTCAAGAATATATGGAAAATACATAACTGCGGTCACAAATACTTTCCATTGCTCAGAAAGTGAAATAATATAAGTATAAGAGAAGGAAACTAGCAAAATGTGTAGCTATGTAACTTTTCTAGTGGTAGTGGTGGTGGTGGGGGTGCTGCTTGTCTCCATGGAGATGTTATTGCTTTGGAATAGGGTTGTCAAAAGTATCGTATCATATTTGAGCATGTATTGATACTAAAAAAGTCACATTCACAGGGCAGAAATGAACCTTTCCTGAACAGTTTTAGAATGATCTTGAGCTGTATCAGAACAAGTATAAGTCCACATAGACTAGTTTACGCCCACGGACCACTATAGAATCTACCTGGACGACTGAGAGATACACAGATATAAGACCACATGATAATATAAAATAAGTACTATTAATTAATGTTGTAAATCACATTCTATTGTCTAAAGAAGGAGTGTTTTTTTATTATTTTTATTATTATCATTGTGGTATCAGAATCGGTATTGAGTATCGAGTCTATTCCTTAATATCAAATTTGAAATTTTAATATGGTGACAATACTACTTTGGAATGTTCAACAATATGGAATTACATTTCTCAATCTAGCATTTATTTAATTACTGTTGTAACTTGGCCTGGTGGCGTCATGGAGAAATATTAGTTTAATGCCATACTGCGGAACATTCTTGGCAAAATAATATCCTCATGGAGACAAGCAGATGGAATAACCTCCACCAAAAGTTAAACAGTGCACCTTTAAAATATCAAAATTTATATGAATCTATTTTATATATTTACCTAATTGCAATACATATTATACACACATTTGTTTTAAATTACTGTGTGAGTGGGTTGTTAGTCCCCAAATCAGACTCAATGCTCAATACCGACTCTTTCTTTGGACAATAGAATTTGATTTTCAACATTAAATCATAGTATGTGCTTTTATATTACCATGTGGTGTTATATTTATGTAATCCCTCAGTCGTCCAGGTATGTTCCATAGTGGTCCATGGGTGTATACTAGTCTATGTGTCTTAACTTTCTATTCCATGGGTGTATACTAGTCTATGTGTCTTATACTTTCTATACTATATGTTCTGATACAGCTCAAGGTCATTCTAAAGCTATTCAGGGAAGGTTCATTTCTGTCCTGTGAATATGACTTTTTTAGTATCGATACTTGTTCAAACAGTATTTTCAATACTTGCAACCCTAAAACAAACTTTTGAAAATGTATCCCGCTTCTATAAATATCTCTATAAGTAATGACATATTTAGTTGCCATCCTCTGTTACTGCAAAGCGCTAGCATCTCGACTTACTTTTACTAAACATGATCCAGTGCATTATTCTGACCTGTCCTTGATCTTATTGGTCCTCTCCACTGCGTCGATGTCCATTCGGATCTTGTACCTGACGTGAGGGGGGACAGTGGTGGTCCAGGGAAACATGTCCATGAAGACCACACCTGCCCAGTATTTGTTGTGTTCCAGAAGGTGCAGAGCGTGGTGGATCATCTGGGACTCATCAGTGTGAGGGACAAACTTATCCAGGCTGATACACTGAGGACACAGGAGAGAGGTTAACAGTTAGACCAATATATTGTAAGTAAAATGGTTGGTGCGCTGTAGTTAAAGTGAGAAATAAAGTAGAGATGGTTTGATATGGTTTCTAACTGTTATTTGACTTGCTGTTGTGGGGGGAAAAAAACATTATTGGCTGATATCAATCCATTGGTTTCAGACTGATAAAAATCTAGCACCATTGTCAGTCCAATTAAAGCCATAGTATGTAACTTTATTGACCAGAAAAAACTAAAATAAGTATGTTATGCACTGAAAAACAAATAAAAACATGCATCCTTATTATGAGCAGGCTTGCATTTCCACAAACCTGACTGTTATTTGGCCTGGAGGAGGGCCTCCTTCTGCTTGTCTCCATGGAAACGTTGTTCCTTTGGCAATAACATTCCACGGTATGGCATAAACATATCTCTGCTTGTCTCCATGGAAACGTTGTTCCTTTGGCAATAACATTCCACGGTATGGCATAAAACATATCTATCTCCAATTAGAATGATCTGAAGTATGGTTTTAACTTTCTATTTCCATGGAATTATGCAGCTGACTTTTCACCTCCAGAAAGTTACACACTATCACTTTAACAATTCAAAAGTTAATATTATATCTCTTGAATGGGCAAAGGTCCTCAAAAATATTACCAGGAAGCTGAAACTCACAAATATTTAAAAATAATGGCAGGATCCACACATTGAAATAAAGGGGTATGGTTCACAAATTAATTACAAAATGTGTTTTTTGTTGTAATTTTCATGATGAACGAGTAAACATGCAGTCACCTCTTTCGCTTAATTCACATATCGTTCCAATACTGATACATGAAGAATGCTCCGACCACTATAGGTGGGTCGGAGCATTCTTCATTCTTCATCACTACAATTCAAAATTCAAAACAATGTCATAATGGTGACTATAAAACATTGCACTGTGAGTCCTTCTTGGAGCCAGTTCAGCAACATAAGTGCCATGTGTCAACATACACGTACAATGTCCTCCATATTCACTATGAAAAACACATGAGCTGCTTGAAGAAGACAATGGCTTAAGTTTCAGACAGTGTGCTCTCTATTTATAGGATTAGGATTGTCTTTGCTCTAATTGAAGCCTTTGTCACAGCTGGTGGTAACGTCAAACCAAGGATCAAGGAAATCCAGTGTTTGTCCTGTTTGGAATTAACCAGCAACTGAGATCATATGGTTTGATCCCTGCTTTGAACCATGCATATTATTGTATCCATGGGCAAAATACATGACTGTACTTTCCTATGTCTGAATGAGGTGCGTGAATGATTGGTGGTGGCTGATGAGGTCCTTGGTGAACATTGGCAGGCGTGTTTCTGTCCTGTTTCTGCAGCTATGGCTACAGAGCAAAAAATATGAAAGAATAATAATCACTAAACTGCATTGTAGCTGTAATGCTTTGAGAGGCTTGTTGGGCTTATAAACAGCAGTATAAATTAATATTAATACACACAGATTAATACACACAGAAATCCCTGCCTGAATACAATTTGAGTAAACAATTTTAATATAATTAGTTCTAACTTTTGGGGATTTTACAGCTTAAGTCAATGTTATGGCCATAGACATTCATAGAGGCGAAATTCTAGCCGCTGCTACCCGGAGTTACGCCAAATCGATTCACATACAAATGAATGGTGAAGCCAATCCCCATATTAAAGTACAAAAATGTTTATTTCAAGATATTTATGTCATTTACTTACTGTCCTCACCAGTAACATGTAAAAGAGGATGTTTAGTGGTCACTAGATGTTGTTTACCAGAATCACACAAGTTCAGAAATCTCAACCGAAA
Source organism: Periophthalmodon schlosseri (assembly GCA_000787095.1). NCBI lineage: Eukaryota > Metazoa > Chordata > Actinopteri > Gobiiformes > Gobiidae > Periophthalmodon > Periophthalmodon schlosseri. Next base: position 131,196 of record KN468936.1, on the reverse strand, counting down.
GTGGGTTCGCCGTTTGGTCAGTTCGGTCTCTCAGATGCCGCTTTTGCACGCTAATTATGATCTAAAATAAAACACCAAAAGGTTTACACACTCAATATTGACTTTAAACGAGGCTTTATCATGACCTACATGTGTTGGAGGTGTTGATACCAGCTGACATCCTCTTGATTATTCATAATTTGGGCTAATGCTAATGGCTATAATCTTCCCGGATTAGCCGAGTTGCTAAGTGGATCATAGCATTAGCCTGTATTAATTCTATGTCTATGATGGCCAGTATACTACAAAGCATTGTTGTTGTAGCTAGCTTGTTAGCTTGTTGTAGCTAGTTTGGTCCTATTTTGAGCGCTGTTTAGTCCTGATGTGGACTTGGTTTGGTCTTGTTCCAGTCCTGGGTTAGTCAAGATTTTGTTTTAGGTTTAGTCTTAGTTTAGTCCCAATTGTGATGTAGTGTCTGTGAACACACCCTATATTGTAGTAGTACTTTACTTTAACTCTTACTTTACTGATAATACTTTATTCATATTTTATTTATTAATGACCACACCCTTTATCCCAGCACTATTTTCCCCAAACTCCACATTCCCAGAATTCTTTTCCTTGTGTTTCCCTCAGACAGGAGCATCAGTCTTCAGTCGTCCGGAGCCCTTTGAAACTCAGAGGGCCACTTAGCTGCACCACACTGCCCATTATCCTGACACTTCCCCAGCAGAGGGTTGAAAGGAGCAGAGAACAAGCCTGCTGTCAGGACTGCTCCCACTCCCATTGTGAGGCCTGTGATGAAGTGAAGGAGAGATCTGAGGGAGGGTTGTGGCTGAAGCCTACACTGCGCATGGGGACTCATAGAGGGCAAATGAGTCCAACAGCTCCCATGACTTCACTGGGAAGTGTGGGTTAAACATGTTTTTGTATTTATTTTTCATAGTTTTGATTTCTTTTTTTTCTATTATGTGGCATATTCTGTAATTTAAATGGCCTGTACCAGATTTTTATTTCCATGTATTTGAGCAAAATTTGTCTTACCCCAGTACAGGTATATTGTGTATAAGCCAGTGTTTCTCAAACTGTGATATGTGAAGTCCTGGTACGGGTATGGGCTGCCTCAGGTGGTACAAGGGGCCCCTGTAGTTTGACTATTTGGTTAATTTATAATATTTATAATATTTTTGTCCTTCTTTGGGTTAATAATTGTTTAGAAACTACCTAATCACCATGGTTTAGTCTCATTTTCAACCAGTTTTAGTCTCACTCTAGACCTTATTTAGCCCTTAAACTGGATATAGTCCAGGTTTGACAAATACTATCTTAGGTGTACTTGCTGTGAAAAGTTTGAGAACCACTGGTGTAAGCAGCGTTTGAGGGAATAATAAGTCCACTAATGTATGCAACTAATTATGAAACATCTTATCTGAGACTCAAGAAGTGCATGGTTAGCATGCTAGTTGTTGTACCGTGACGGAAAACTCTGCCCTGGCCTCTGAAAGCTGTGAAAAGCGCGGAGAATAATTGGGATGCTTGGAATGCATATATGTGTCGAATAACTTTGGACCACTGCAAACCCTTTAAAATGAACTACTTCTGTTGTTTTTGTTTTAGACTTCTAATGTTCACCAAATGCATTTAAACACAGCTCATCTTAATGCAGAGTAACCCATCTGCAAAGCATCTCAATCTCTCTTTTGTCCAAAAGAATCTCCAAAACAAACCCCAGCGATTTACCCAATTCTTCACAGCTGTCACCTGGAATGAGCCCATAGGAAAAGCCTGCTTCTCACCGGGTCAATGCTACGCTTTTCACTCCTTCAGTCCTAAATAACATGTGTTTAAGGGAGCCTCTTTCTCTGCTGCCTATTTTTGAAGGGACAGTATTGTATAGAGAATGCATGAAGCCATAAGGATGAATGGGATGGGGTCTAATGCTCTTTCTATGGGCGCTCTGAGGGCATTAGACAGTAATGTGAATAGAGGCATTGGTCATGGTTTAAACTGAGATTTAAGGGGCCAGTAGTGCTTCAGTCTAATCTGTTTTTAATAGAGTTTATGCTTTATGATATACTATACATACTGCACATTGGTGTTCCTGGTTAATCATGTTTAATAGCTCATGTAATGTGAAGACAAAATATAAACATAAACTTAAGGATAGGAAAAACTAACAATTTTGTTTTGGTTGTACATAGAACATTACTGAGGCCCATAGCTATTTGTATTTTCTGGGTCAGTAAATACAGTTTTCAGTCTATAGTGTCACAATACTTTTGAATGAACGCTAAGTTTAGTATTTAGTGACACCACAATCTCGATATTTATAGGTCTGTCCATTTTATATTTTTAAGAAGCAGTAGTACTTGACTAAAAACAAGATGTGCAAACTTGCTTATTTAGTAAAATGTTTCATTCAACCATTCAATTTGTTAAAGAGGAGCTAATTATTAACTGCTACACATAACATATTTAGATCGTCATGTTACCTCTTATTCTTTTGAAAATGCTATATTTGCTGAAAACAACGTATTAACATTAGGTTTCGCTTTCGTTTTTGCCCCTCTGAGTCCCCCCTCACTTTGCTCTCTGTGCTAAGTCACTCTCCCTTCAGAGAGCTATCACATTCGGTGCACATTTCGCTAATCAGGTTTGTGAAGTTGTAGTGTATTGTTTTGTATCATGATTTTGTATATTTATAGAAAATAGCTGAGAGAACATGGTAGAAAGCTCCAAAAAGTTGACTTTGCATAATACCCCGTCTTTAATGTTACGCTGTTATCCTGATGTTTCGACTCTCTCACCTCTCCGTACTGGTTGATCATTCGTATGACCTGGTCTGTGAGGTTATAGATGTTTCTCCAGTCCAGGTTGGCCATCCCAGGCTCCCGCTGCTCTTCTGGGCCGCTGTGCAGAAAGTTCAGGATGTCTTTGGTCCGAAAACCAGTCTCCGCCAAACTTTTGTCCATGAAATGTGTGACTGTCGGGTTTCTGAGGGTGTCCTGAAAAAACAAAGCAAGATACATAAAACAAATGAACATTTTGTCAAACAGTCACTTTTATTCAAGGTTAGACATCATTACAGTGCTTTATTATTATTTTGGGCACCTGGAATGTTCCACTGTATGGCATTAAAGTTCTCTATCTCCATGGGGACAAGCAGGTGACTCCACCAGGCTAAGTTACAGGTCAGATTAGTGGAAAGGCAAGCACGCTCACATTAAGAATTCAATGTTTAGCAAGACATATTTAATGAATAAACACCCCTAATTGAATAAATGGACGATAGATAAATGTAATGCCATACTGTGAAACTTTTCAGAGTGAGCAATAACATCTCCATGGAGACAAGAAGGTGATGGACCCTACACTAGGAAAGTTACCCAGTTACCTCAATAAATCAAAGTCTTGAAATGTTTCTCTCTGAACTGACAAGAGATACAAGATAGATCCACCCCTAGCTTCACGTTAATAGCAATTTTACTAATAAAAGCATTTGCGCATTTGAATAAACCATCAAAATATATAGAAATAAATCTGATCATTCTAAAGCTATTCAGTCCTGTGAATGTGACTTTTTTAGTATCAATACCTGCTGAAATGAGTATCTATTTTTGATACAAGTTTTAGTATCAATTACTATCTGATTTTCGATACTTTTGACAATCCTAATATACAGCAGAAGCAACAGGTCAAAAATGCCTTGAAGTCTAAGGAGAATGATCAGACTGGCATAAGATATAGAAAACTAACAGTAACTCAAAATGATCTGTTTTTCTCTCACGCAACTGATAAATTCAATCCAAAGTATACATCAAATGTCTTCAACCTCCACATGAATTATGTTTAAGGCGGTAGCTTTTACCCTGTTACGTAACTCTGCTATCATCCATTAGGTCTATGTGGATGTGTCAAAAGCCATGCCAACACTGTAAATCTCTGCTTAAATAAAACACATGTGCTCTTTGGGTGGACGCAGGGTTAGGATCAATGCGGTATAAAGACAAATAGAGAAATCATCACCATGGTAACCTACAGTAACTCATTTAGTTTCATTAGCAATGCTGTGACTGTAAAATTCTACTCTAACTCAAACAAACTAACATGACTTTATTATATTGGCACTCTATGTAATGTCCAACCAGTGTTCAGCCAAATTAATGTGAATGAAATTTTGACGCAAAATTGACTCTTGTGATCAAGTTAACAGCTACCCTTTACCGTTTGTTCAGTAGAGATCGGCAATGCCAGGGTTGTAAATTGTCCAGTGATTCTACTGAAGGTGTAAGGATTTTAAAAACACAGCGGAGCACTTCCTGTATTACCACATGACATCACAAGGTGGAACAAAGTGTGTTTTGTTTGAGAGAAGAAAACAGCTCAAATATGCAGGGTTTTGTGTGTTAAACATGTGCGAATGAAACAAAACACAACTCCTAGTATGTTTTTGATGAGGAAAGAAGATTATAACATACATCAGAAAATAGCGTAGCCCTTTAATCATTATTATTATTATTATTATTATTATTATTATTATATTTATGTCATTTATCTGCTCTCCTCACCAGTAACATGTAAACGAGGATGTTTAGTGGTCATGATTAGCTTTTAGCTCAGAGTCAGTTTTATATGCTAATTATTATGTAATTAGTGTGTAACTCATAATTTTAGATTTTTGTGGGCTAATGCTAACAGCTACAGGAAAAAATACAGAGAACTGGCTCTGGTATTCCAAAATCTTCCCAGACTAGCCAAGTTGCTAAGTGGATGATAGCATTAGCATCGAACACAGCGTCTACTAATTATATGTCTGTTGTTAGGATATACAAGGACCAGGAAGTAGTCTGTACCCGGATCATGTTCATCTGGACATTGCTGTGGAAGAAGTTCCAGATCTGAGGCCCCAGCTCCTCCCAGGATTTAAACATCACCATCAGTCGCTCCAGCTCCTCGAATGTGGTGTTGGCCTGTGGGGGTAATGTAATAAATAAACCATATACAGTGTAAAACCTTGTCCAGATGACTAATTTGTGAAACCTTTGTTGCCATGAAAACTCCTCTTGGATGAGTACAAACAAAACATATGGTCTTAATTATACTGTATCATATGCAGTTTCATATGTAAGTATAATAATGCAATATGTACTTTAAAATTGTAAAATAGAAAAACTACTGGAGCCAATAGAGTTAAGCATTTCTGCCACCTGCTTGTCTCCATGGAAATCATCTTGCTTTGCTCAGAATGTTCCACAGCATGGCATTAAACATATCAATCTCCAAGGAGACAACAAGGCCAAGATATAGATCAGATCTGTGGAGAGGTGGCAATGCTCATAATAATAATAGTGGTGAAGCGGTTAGCTCTGCAGCCTTACAGCCCAAAGGTCTTGGGTTTTGTCATGGGCGGCATGGGGCCTTAGTTTATATTGGAACAACTATTTCACAATCATCATATTGTATAATAAAATGACCTATTGTAATACATAATAAGAAGTAGAAATTGAAGTGTAGATTTTTGTGTTGTCTCTTACACTCTTGAGGATCCTGTGTACCGCGGGGGAGTCGGGTGTGTACAGGATCTTTCCCATCAGCAGTGGCTTCACGGAGCTCCACACAATCTTTGTGATTGGGTTTGACTCCAGAGTTTCCATCAGGGAGTTACAGAAGGGAGCTGAGGAGGAGAGAAAGTACTGAGTTAGTAATATAGTCTTTTAGAAGTATAAACACGGGTCCATTAGCTAAATAGAACATAAGTGAATGCAACAATCAAGAGTCTTATGTGATGATTTAGACCTTTACAAAGCATGTTAACTTGGGTTGGGACCATAGACTATATATATAAATGGACATAGCTAACCTGCCAGCCGCTGCGTTCCAAATAGGAAGTGATCATGGTCCTACTTCTGGCTTCATCAACCCTGGCTCCAATTCACTTTACACTGAAAAATTGAATTGCCACCCCTCTCTCTGTAACTGCTGCAGTGAGCCTCGTCATTTTGGTCTTAAAATGTTCGTATTAACCCACTCTACATGATCATGGTGTTTTTATTTCGCTATTGCATCTGTAAATCAAGATATGAACATTAATAACAGACAAATCGGGCTCCTTCTTTCCCTGAGATCACTCCTGCTAGCGTTAGCAACAGGTTTGATTGATAGCGTGGCTAAGTGCCCCCTCTGTGCTAAACCAGCGGTGCGGGCGGGAAGGGGCGTTACCTTCATCAGCCCCGCACTGGATTGGCTATGATACTCGCAGTTGGAATTCCAAATATGGAACTCGGCCCCAAATTGGACCCTATAACTGCTACCGTCGACAAGCTACATTTGACTGGAACGTTATGGGTGACGTCACACTCTCTTAGTCCACTTCTTTATACAGTCTATGTTACGAGGGACGAGACACCATTTTCATGAAAAAAATCTCACTAGATGGTTTTCCACATGTGGGTACAATCTTATGTGAGATCTTGTCTCATGTTAACGTTAACATCTATATAACCTGTCTGATAACATGTCATATTATGTATTATTTTTAAACCAGTCTGGCATGGTGCCCAGGGACATTGAAGGATGGGTCAGATGCAGAGGAAAAATGGCCCTGTGGGTACAATAAAGTGTACCTTAACCTGGTCTTGGTATTTCATGTTGTGTAACTATAATAATGTAAAAAGCCGAGCCAAGTCTACATGAGGACTAAACCAGGCTTAACCCAGAACCAAACCAGGGCCAATGTGAGCACACCCTGAATCACATTAAAAGAAGACATTCCCTGTAATAATGCCCTGCCATTTCCCACTCACTTGCAGTCTCGTCATAGACATAGCTCTGGCTCTTGGTCCCGTTAACGCCCAGAAACACTTTGTAGTTGTTGTCTTCGTACCAGTTGAAGGAGAGGACCCTGGACCCCCCTCCCTCCGGGTACCCACAGAACAGGCCTGACACGCTGGACATGAGCTGGGAGAATGTGGAGGGACCCCCAGCCTGGAGCAGAGGGGCCAGAGACCGAAACAAATCCTGAGAACTGTCCTGAGCAAGCAGCTGCAAGAGACACCAAAAAGATTAAGATATGAAAATACATCCAACTTAAAACATAAACAATAGGTTTCTTCCCTGGCAATATTTTTGCTTTGGCTGGAATGTTCCACAGTGTAGCATTTAACACGTGAATGCTATGAAGCATTTATTTCATTACAGTTGTTTGTATTCATCCAAAATACCTGCATGCATATACCTGAATGCAAACTGAATGAGTGCATTCTTAGTGTGAGTGGAGTCACCTCTCCACAGACCTGACCTGTAACTTGACCTGGTGGCTCCACTTGTTTGTATAGATAGCTTTTCCTTGAATGATCCACAGTATGGCATTATATTGTGGATCATTCAAGGAAAAGCAATATCATCTCCATGGAGACAAACTGTGTAGATTGTGTGCATTGCTTTCAAGAAGCAAGAGAAGCATCTTAGAGAAGGTCAGATTCTGGGTATGTGTGTAACTGAAATAAACTCTGTCCAAGCTGTGATTATTGCTAGTTGAAATATATACTGAAAAGCAATAATTTCCTTAAAGAAAACCTACTGTGCTTGTGTTTGCACTACAGTTATATCTATGACACCAGTGGATCATTATGGTATAATTACAATATTGATCTAAAACACCTTAATAAAAGAAACAAGTCCGCTGACTTCTACGTTAAAAAAACTACAGTGGCCAATGGGAGCTGATGTCATCGTAAACATCATCATAACAAAGAGCCGCGCAGTTGTCGGCACCTCCTATGGATAGCTGCACATTACACTAGCAAGTAGCAGATTTTTTTTTCCATTTGTACCATAATGACTACGTGATGGTGGCAGTGAAAACTAGGGTCAATCGGAGCAATGACGTCTTGAATACAGGAGTATGACGATTACTCAAACATGCATGAATACGCTAAATACAACTTCAAGAAGCTAAGTGAGAAGGGAAACAACTATAACATGGTTAAAAGCTCTAAAAAGTTGATTTTGCATAATAGGTCCACTTTAAGTACATTTTGGTTTTGTTTTGCAATTTTATTATCAATGTCAACCAAAGTGAGTCTACCCATGCTACAACATTTCATTACTGCATAGACTAGTTTATAGATACAATATTTTGTATTTGTATTTTTTATTGAGTGGCAGTGATAGGCCTTGAATCATGTAGACAATGTTGCTTTTCTTATTAAGATAGTTCTTGGTGTCTATTTATTACACTACAGTCATAAAAGCTATATGTTCTATAGTCAACCCTGTAAATTATTATTACCTTTAAGCTATTTGACCTCCCAGAAAAGGATGATACTGTATATAATACGGGAGCGTCTATCATTTATAACAAGTGAATGTCGAAGTATACACAGCCAGAGCAAAACAATAGTTGGAAAGACAAACAAACATTTGGGATCAACGCCTTGAATTCGCATGATGAGACAGAGAGGGCGGAGTAAATATCCTCCAATTGAAACCGAGAATAGCAGCATCCCAAAGCATTTCCTGAAATCATTTCCTTTAAAACTGGGTCGAGAACTTTGGCCTGGAAAGTGGACTCCAAGACGATTTAGATGAAGTTTTATTAAGCGTTCATGGGCGTATACTAGTCTGTGTGTCTTATACTTGTTCTTATACAGAACAAGATCATTCTAAAGATATTCAGGAAAGGTTCATTTCTGTCCTGATACCTGCTCAAATGAGTATCTAGTTTCGATATTAGTTTTAGTATCGATTAGTATCTGATTTTCAATACTTTTGACAACCCTAGTCACGGGAGGGCAAGATGGCAATTCTTGCAATAGTAGTAGTGATAGTAGTAGTAATACATTTTATTTATAAATCGCTTTTCAGGACACTCAGCTTAAGTAGCAGTATTAGTAGTAGTAGTAATAGTAATTGCAATAGGAGTAGTTGTGGTAGTAGTAACAATACAGTTCATTTTGGTAGTAGGTGGCAATATTAGTAGTGCTAGTACTAGAAGTATAATAAGTCGTTTTAGTAAAGTATTAGTAGAAGTTATAATAGCAGTACCAAATGTTGTAGTAGGGGCTAGTATAGTAGATGTTGAAACAAGGGAGAGGTGGGTAGAGTAGTCAAAAATTGTACTGAAGTAAGAGTACTGTTACTTCAAAAAAATGTAATTCAAGTAGAAGTACAAAGCAAGAATAGTAAGTAAGAAAATTAGAAAAATTGGTGGTGCAAGAAACATAAATAGGGTGGTTTAGCAAAATAGTAGAAGCAGTAGTAGTAATAGTAGTAGTAGTAGTATAAGAAGTAGCATGTAGATGTAGTAGTAATATTAATGTACATATTATAGTTGAAGTGGTACCAGTGAGAAGTTAAATAGGTGACACCACTCTGGGGCAATAGTGACGTTATAGTAACTTCAGCAGTAGTAGCAGTTCACATAGTTTGCGTCTTGATAGAAGTGTTCATATGACATAATTTGAAGCATGACTCATGACACCTCCGCCCCCGCCCCTCTCCGTACACTATAGAGCCGACATATTTCTCCTCACTCCCTCTTCCTTCTCATTCTTTTGTATTTGTTGTTTCTCACACGCTTCGATTCAGAGGCAGGGGCGGTTGTCATGGAGAGTTTTTTCCTGGTCTCTCCCGTACGCTCTGTCCCACCCAGGGATGTGTCAGCTCTGCGGAATGTCTCTATGTGTCCCCCCTTTACAGAGGTGAGGCGGGGCAGGGGGGCAGGAGGAGGGCAGGAGGGCTCAGGGGAGGTGAACGTGCACAGAATCACCATTGTAACCTCTCACACACTTACGGTCATATGAATGGACTTTATAATGCTGCTAATCCTGGTTTACAAAAGTGCTATTTCTATATCTATTTATATACTTCTCAATGTTATATTTTAGTATCATTATTATTAAAGAAGACGTACTGTGCTTGCGTCTGTTGTATAGTTATAATCTATGACGCACGTGGATCATTATGTTATGATTTGGACATTTTAAATCGCCATAATAATCTAAAACGATGTAATAAAAGAAACATTCTGAATGGGAGCCATAAACGTCATCACAACAAAGACCCGCAGCTGTCGACCCAGATCACGTTTGCGAGTAGCAGACTTTTTTTTTTCATTTGTACCAAAATGACTACACGATGCTGCCGAATCCCACGTATATCACCGATTAAGAAAATAAAATTGGAGAACAAAGCAGTGGGTGTGTACCGGGGGGAGTAAAAACGGGGGTTGATCGGAGCCATGACGTCTTGAATACAGGAGTATAACAATTACTCAAGCATGAATCCCTCTAAATACAACTTCGAGAGGGTAAATGAGAAGAGAAACAACCCTGGTGCAGAGATCTAATCCACAATCTTTGAAACTCTGATAAAGTTTGTTAACTGCGGCATGCTGGGACTGCGTGGTGACTCAGCCTGTCGTGATAATTACTATATCGACTTATCGTTCAGTATATGATAGATGGAACAATATTTTTTTTGGGCCAGTATTTATAGTGTGTACATTTTTTTTGGAGTACTGAGAACTTTTTGGTTATTTTTTGGCTTTATGATAAGATTTAAACTGTAAAAGGTTGAATGAATAATTTCTACGACTCATTACAGATGCAAACTAACGACTAAAGTGTTTCATTCTGCTGTTCATTTATTGTATTTATTGTAGCTCATTTAACAATATTTCAGATTTAGAATAGTTTTTGTGGTTTAAATCTGCTCTTGGGTTATTGTGTCAGTGGTATACATTTTCAGTTTAGGTATACAGTTTCAGTATTGTCATTTATTGTCTATATTTACTTCAGCAATATATCATCGAACTTCAAAATTTGTTATCGTGACAGGCCTAATGATGACAGCTGCAGGAGCTCGGTTGGGTGACAGCAGAGGATACGTGCGATAGCTGTCCGCTGTTTTCGCCTCAAAAAGTGTCAGAGAAAAGTTACAAATTACCAAAAACTGTGCGAGATATGCGAGCGCCGACAAATGTATTTCGATTCCCTGATAAATATGGATCATGTCTGCAGAAAACAGCATCAGTGGAGATCCATGATCCTCTGAGTATTTAAAAAGTATTATACAAGGCATTTGTATTATTATCCTTAATCGTCAATGATAATTGTAATTAAAAATATACATTTCATCACACATAATCTATGTGCATCTTATACTGATTATGGTAAAAAATACTTGATTTACTACTTGATTTTACTTCCCCTCCTTCTCTATGATGACATTTTTAAAAAACAATTTAAACAATTTTGTCCAGTTGACAGAATTGAATTTTTCGTTTGCTAATTTTGAGGGCTGTACCGAACTCACTGGAGAAGTATTTGATGAGTGAAGTTTGCGTATTTAAAATAAATGTGTGGCATAGACTTACTGAGTTCCATAATGCATTAGCCATGCACAGACATGCACAATCCTGCAGGTACAGTAAGTCGTGTGCTGCATACAGACAGTGCACTGTTTGATTTCTCCCCTCTGAGCCATTCTCAAACTGGGAGCAGCGGAAAAGTCCGGTTTCCTGCTCTACTAAAAATACTGACCATGATCTTGCAGCTCTGGCACCAAGAAAGAGTGAGAGAGAGGAGGAGAGAGAGGAGGAGAGAGGAGGAGAGAGAGGACGAAAGCAGGGAGTAAGGGAGTAAGGGATACAGGGAGAGAGACTGAAGAGAGTGGAAGGATTTAAGGAGGAGACAGAGGAGAGAGAGGGGGAAAGAGAGGAGAGAGAGGAGGAGAGAGAGGAGACAGAGAAGGAGCGAGAGGAGGAGAGAGAGGAGGAGACAGAGGTGGAGAGAGAGGAGAGAGAGGAGGAGAGAGAGGACACAGAGAAGGAGAGAGAGGAGGAGAGAGAGGAGGAGAGCGAGGAGGGGACAGAGGACGAGAGAGGAGGAGAGAAAGGAGATAGAGGAGGAGACGGAAGAGGAGACAAAGGAGGAGAGAGAGGAGAGAGAGGAGGAGAGAGAAAAGGAGACAGAGGAGGAGAGAGAGGAGGAAACAAGGGAGGAGACAGAGGAGGAGAGAGGAGGAGAGAGAGGAGGAGAGAGAGGAGGAGAGATGGAGAAGGAGAGGGCCTCTGAAGCTCTTACCAGTCTGAATCTGTCAGATGAAGCCTTGAAGACGCGGCCCCAGTAGCGGAGGTCGATGCCCTGAGCGCCACTGTCCATCACCTGAGGCATCTGCAGGAGGCGAGGGAAGAGGAGGGTTAGAATGTTGACATCTTGAATTTAGTCAAGAAAACCACAAATTTGCTGGTACTTTTAGACGGGCATTAGTTTATTTTATATAATTTTCATTTTTTCCATTAAGAAGCTGTGATACTGCCTGTACTGTGACACAAAAACATTCTCCAAGAGCTCTGTGGTATCAGTAATATTTTGTTATTTTTAGTTTATTCATGCACCAAAGGAAGTACACAGGTAAAAGTCCATCAATATTGGCTATAAATTCATGCAATTTTTATAAGATAGAGATAACTGTGGGATGCCATCACACAGAACATTTGAAATGAGATATTATGTAAGTTTTCACAGTTTGCTAAAGGGCAGTTGGACAGACCCAAGTTCGATTTCTGGGTAGGCAAATGCACAAGGCAAAAAAATCCTACAGGGACACTAAAGTATTCCTTAACTATAACTTTAAGATCTGGAGAATGGTCCCCCCATCGCTCCTAAAAGTTTGTTCCAGCGCTACTGAAAAATGGGTCAAATGCAGAGGACGAACGCTCGACCAACTGAGCAACTGCCGCCCCAAATTATTGATTGAGGGGAAATAAAATCGCTTGAAACAACTGAAAATTTCTATAAAGTTACTCAAGTTTATAGTGTCCTTATAATTAGGTCAGGTTAAGTTGCTTTGTAAAACTTATCCATACAGCGTCTCCTCGTGTTATTATTATTTAAGTAAACCTCCCTATGTAACGTTATCTTGCATTAACATTTTAGCAGTGGGTGTAGCAAACGCCCGGTCAGTCCTGAGAGCACAGGGCAGGAGGAAACATAGCATACGCCAAGAACAACACACGCAACCGATATCCTTCCTCTAACATTCCTCACTCACAGAAGGAGGGAGGACTTAGGAGCTAGGGAATAGGAAGCATAGGAAGGGAGGGTGCAGGGAGCCCAGAGAGAGGTCAGTATGCTAATAGCCTTAATCTGAGGAATGTATGGAATTAATAATATGGAGATTAGCAGAGGCGACAGTGGAGTTCAACCGCGCCCGAGCAGATACTGTTGTTGTGTCAGTGAGCAAGACACTTAATCCACCTTTGTTATATGTGTATTATCATTGCCTCTTATAGTGTAAGGGCACCTTTGTATCGCTTTTATTGTCATACTTTTTAATACCCCATGATCAGCAACCACTAAGATGGAAATCAAATCGAATTTACAAGATAAATAACTAAAAAAAACAAGTTTAAGAATTGTTCACTATGGGGCTGTAAGTGACTGGAAGGGCATCTGGTATAAAAAAAACAACGCATTATTAATAGCCAGTTATTACTAAAGTCTATTAAAATTGCATTCCACTAAATATAGATAAAAAATAATTTAGGTTTACTATATTACCATGACAACCAGTGAAAAAATGTGTAGTAGTAGTAGCAGAACATGTGTAGTAGTAGTAGTAGAAAAACATGTGTAGTAGTAGTAATAGTAGTAGAACATGTGTAGTAATAGTAGTAGTAGAACATGTGTTGTAGTAGTAGTAGAATATGTGTAGTAGTAGTTGTAGTAGTAGTAGAATATGTGTAGTAGTAGTAGTAGAAGTAGTAGAATATGTGTAGTAGTAGTAGTGTGGAACATGTGTAGTAGCAGTAGTAGAACATGTGTAGTAGTTGTAGTAGTACACATGTTCTATAACTACTACTACTACTACTACTACTTCTACTACTACTACTACTACACATGTTCTACCACTCCTACTATAAATACAATTGAACAGGCCCTAATTACAGTGCTTTACATGCTTTGACACCTATATGTACCAAGAAAACATAATGTAGGTTTTACAAGTGTGATTGTGCTACTTTACAAGCCATGAAAACAGGAGCGAGTGGAAGGCGTGGAGCTCAACTTTTCTCTCAAACCACAAAACAGTGACAGATCTAGTGCCAGCCGTGCCCATAAAAGTGCCAGTCCTGGCTTTAGTTAGAAAGCACAAATTACACTACAGTTTTACAGGCTACGGCTTTATTACAATGTTTATGTTAGACGCAACTGGGTGGGCTGAATCGGGACTGAAGTAAGGCGGCTTGTACGTTAAAATAGTACTGTAGTAGTAAAAGTTTGTATGTAGCGCGTTATGTAATCAAAATGCTAAACTTTATCGAGCTAATTTGAGTATTTTAACCACTACTAAAATATCAAATAGACTACTTCTTTGGCAAATATTCGGCACCATCTAACCCTATTCTTTACAATCTCTTCTCCCACACCAACTAAATGTCTATCATTTTTAATTCTCAATACCTGCTCAAATAAGTATCTAGTTTCGGTAATAGTTTTAGTATCGATTAGTTTCTGATTTTCTATACTTTTGACAGCCCCAATTTAGCGATACTACTCAAGAAATAGTAATCGTCTGGATGTAACATCTAATTTATGATTTGAAGACAGTGGACCGAAAACTAGAACTACAAGTAGAATTTATTAAAGTTACTCAAGTAAATGTACTTGTAATTATACTAGTAGTATATAGGCTGACAGTACTATTATGTACAGTAAGTGGCTCTGACTATTATTATGAACAATGCAACATATGAACAGGATCAATAGCAGGTTATACTGAAAGAGCTTCTAATAATAATGTTATCTACACGGAAAATATGTCTCATTTTTGTTCATTTTAATCAAATAATTACATTTTAAATAATAAAAAATATGAATCTGCTAGGAATTCTATGTTGTAGGTTGTGGATGGGGAATGCTAAATTTACTCAAAGGAAAAGTTGCCTAATACAACTTTACTTCCCAGACTAGATTCAGACCATTCCATTCCTCTCCCATCCCCATAGATCCAGTAGTGCTGACAGCCTGCATTGGTACACACAGGTCACATACTCACCCTAACCAGAGTGGGCTGTCTCACAGTGAACTTTACATAAGCCTATTAGAGAAACAGGCCAAGAGGATAACACTCCGTCACCTGACAGGATCAACATAACACTACAGTTTACAGGAGGCAGCGCATAAACCGACTCACCACATTTAGAACATGTGTGTGAATGTGTGTGAATGTGTGTGAATGTGTGTGAATGTGTGTGAATGTGTGTGAATGTGTGTGAATGTGTGTGAATGTGTGTGAATGTGTGTGAATGTGTGTGAATGTGTGTGAATGTGTGCTCTGAGGCAGAGTCAGCATTTACTTGAAATACACATTTGACCTGTTACAATTAGCAAATGACAAATGCTGAAATGAAGTGTACTGGGAAACTTGATTTTAAAAATAAGTTGCAAATATATTCAAAATCACATTATTTGACCCCAAATAAATAAATAAATACCCTAAAATTTAGTTGCCCAGGAGGGGTCGTTTATGTTACCAGAGGTGGGTAGTACTCAGTTACATTTACTTCAGCAACTTTTTAAAGAAATTGTACCTTTCAGAGTACTTTTCTAGCAGGATACTTTTACTCCTACTTGAAAACTTAAAATAAAGTGGCAGTACTTTTATTTGATTAAAAGTTTTGGTCACTCTTCCCACTGTGAGTAAGTCTACAAGTGACAAAAGCTTTATGTTGACAATATGAAATGATTTAAACATTGTGTTTCTTGCACCGCTCCTTCAGATATGATTTTGTATAGTTTTTGTATTTTTGTGTCTATCCTTTGATGGTAGAAAGCTCCAAAAAAATAAATTTTGCATAATACCTTCTCTGTAAGGCAAGTTTATTTGTATAGAACAATTTGTACACACAGTAATTCAAAGTGCTTTGCAGAATAAGAAAGACTTACTGAAAGCCTCAGCACAAATTATAAAGTCAAATTGTACAGCAAGTCAGGCATCATTTTCCCTTTTAGATCCAAATTACTGATAACCAACATTTCGCTGAGTCATAAATGAAATATCTGAGAAAACTGTACTGTAATGTACTGTAAATATTTCTAATTCTTGGAGCCTCTCTGTCCTTCAAAACAACATGAAGAGAAGATGGATCACTTTAGTGGATAAACACAGACTGCAGTGAATAGGATGTTACAGGGAAAACTATGACTTGCAGTAAACCAACTTTGCCTTGGCAGTATTTATAGTTGTAGTAGCAGTAGTACTAGTTATAGTGGTAGTTTTAGTAATAGTAGAAGTAGTTAGCAGTAGCAGTAGGAGTAGTAATATAATATAAGTAGTATAAAGTATGAATTGCTCTAGTACTAACCCACTGCTTGGGCCTGACAGTGTGATTGTCGCCTTTTTACTGTCGTCCTGCAGTGAGGAATCTTGGGGTGACTGTGGACTTTATGACAGAGCTCATGTGCTTGTTCAGTTTGAACATAAAGTCCAGCTTCTTTCAGTTGAGGCTCTTTGCTAAAGTAAAGTACTACCTTCCACATGAGGATTTTGAAAAAGCACTCCACACACTTGTAACATCGCGTCTGGATTATTGTAATTCTTTGTATGTGGGGCTGGACCAGAGCTCTCTGCAGCACTAACAGAATGTCCAGAACGCTGCAGCTCGTCTGATGACCAAAACTAAGAGACGAGAGCACATCAGGCCTGTGCTGTGCAGCCTGCACCGGCTCCTGTTTCATATCAGGTGAAATTCAAAATGTTATTAATTGTGTTTAAATGTGGGCACTCTATGGTTCCTCTTTATTTAAGAGAGTAACTGCAGCCCTATTCTCCACCCAGATATAATATATACGGTAATTAACATCACACCCCCAGGGAATATTGATGACATCAGCTCAATCAAGTATCAATAGATGAAAGACATAGACGTTCCTCTTAAAAAATGTGCAGGATCGAAAAAAAGCTACTCCTAAGTTACTATAGACTTAGTACGTAGCACCCAAGTACTGCCCACGTACCAGTCTGAATATTTTGAAGAAGTCGAGGTTGGCGTAGAGCACGTCCTCGATGGTCTGCAGACTTTGCTGGCTCAGGGCGCACATGGCGTTTCTCACACTGTGTAACCCACGGCGACCGGGGAAGATCAGGAACCTCTCCAACAGAGCCTGACTGCACGCAATGTCTTTGAGCTGCAGGTCCGGAATACCATATGCAAACTAGACCAGAGGAGACAAGACGGGGGAATATTATTAAGGCTTGATTGTAGTGCTGTGAGATTAATCACAATCAAATCAAAATCACAATTTAAATTGATGCAATTAGCAAATCACAAAGGCTGCAATTTTTTTTATAGTACCGTCATTTCCACCACAAGCAACAAAATCTTCTGTCTTATTCTAGTTTAGACCTGCACAAAAGGGATTCTTGTGTCAGTTTGTCAGTTCATATTTCAGTCTTTTTTGTCAGTTCTGTTTTGTCAATGTGTTTAAAATGTGTTGTCATGATGCTAAAATCTCAAACTCGATTTCAATACTATGGAATAGACTCGATACTCAATAGAGATTCAGATACCATGATTATAATAAAAAAAACTAAACACTTTCTTTAGACAATAGAATGGAAATCCTAGCGCTTTCTTTTATTTTACCATGTGGCCTTATATCTGTGTGATCCCTAGGTCGTCCTAGAATGGAAATCCTAGCGCTTTCTTTTATTTTACCATGTGGCCTTATATCTGTGTGATCCCTCAGTCGTCCAGTAGGTTCCATAGTGGTCCATGGGCGTGTACTAGTCTATGTGTCTTACACTTGTTCTGATACAGCTCAAGATCATTCTAAAGCTATTCAGGAAAAGGTTCATTTCTGTTCTGTGAATGTGACATTTTTAGTATCGATACCTGCTCAAATGAGTATTTAGTTTCGATACTAGTTTTAGTTTCGATACTTTAGTTTTCAATACTTTTGAAAACCCTACTTTGAGCAGAATCAAAACATAAATACCAAATCTAATGCTTGACAGAAAAATCGCAATTCAATCTCTTCCCAAATCGTCCAGCTCTACTTGATTGCTTAAAAAGTACTAGTAGTATTGGAATTTCTTGTTGTCTGACTTAAAATACTTAAAGGTCCTATATTACATGTTAAAACATTGTTACCTCATCAAAAACATCCCTAGAATTGTGTTTTGTTTCATTCACACATGTTTAATCGTGCATTATTGGGCTGTCTGCTCCAAAGCTCAAAATGCTCTGTCCTACATTGTGATGTCATGATGTGGTAGTCTTCAAGTTAACAGCTACCTTTACCTTTAGTTCAGTAGAGATGGGCAATTCCAGAACTGCAATCATCCAAATGACACTAGTAAAGGTGTATGGAGTTTAAAAGCACTTCTGTATTACCAACATGACATCACAAGGTGGAACAGAGTGTTTTCTGTTTGAGAGAAGAACTCAGCCTAAATATGCAAGATTTGTGTGTTAAACGTGTGAATGAAACAAAACACAACTCCAGGTATGTTTGTGATGAGGAAACGACATTATAACATAAAGGAAATAAGTGCTGAACAAGTCTCAAGAGGTGCAAGCATTTTTAGTTGTTTTTGGATGTTCACAAAATAAACCTTTTTAGCTGAATCAGAAAAAACAAGTGGCCTTTATTGCACTGGTGGATGCTTCCTTACTTGTTCCAGCCGTATCCGTGAGTTGGCAAGCTGGTAGACCACAGACTCCGTGAGGTGGACGTCTCTCAACAAGAAGGAAGTGAAGTTTTCGTCATCTTTCAAAATGTCTTCTACTTTGAGCCCACGGCCTGGTCAGAAAAAAAGGGGGAAAAAAGAGGTCATTAACGGAAAAAAAACAACTGCTGGTTGGTTTGTTTGGCCTGACTAAACGGTTGGACTACACAAACACCTCCTAGATTGTATTTTTTTCCCCTTGGACTAAACAATTGTCAGTTTAGTTCAGCATAATACAATTAATAGAAGGGATATGGATTTTATTTATTTATATATATTTTTTGAGACGATACCGATATTCAATATTTGGCCTGCTGCTGTGGTGGATCTTTCCCAATACCGATATTTAGGTTTTAAAATCCATAGCAAGGCTGACAAATGTATCTTTAGTTCAAGTCAAGATCACAAATAAACTTTTCACTTTTGTAAAAAATAATAACAAAATGTATTTATCTGGAATAATAATAATAATTTGTGTAAATATAAAGCTATATAACACTCCTATATTTTCATTTTCACCCATTAGTCTGTTCAAAAAGGGCACACAAAGAATGGGGGAAAAATATTGGTATCGAATGCTGATATCGGCCGATACCAATATTGACAAATCCGTATCGTTATCAGACGATACCGATATATCGTCCTTTTCTAATTAACAGTTGTAAAAAAAAGAAACATTAGTTGGACTTAATTTTCCTAATTCCTTCAACAATGTTTTAAGGGCACACTGTTTAATTTCTGGTGGAGGGTCTGCCACCTGCTTGTCTCCATGGAGATGTTTGGCTTTATCTGGGATATTCCACAGTATTACATTAAACGTATCTCTATCTCCATGTAGATGACACCACCAGGCCAAGTTACAGGTCAGATCTGTAACAGTGCATATGTATGTTTTTCTTTTAGCAATAACAACAGTCATAATTAAATAGGGAGATGTGTTTCATGTCATACTGTGGAAAATTTCACACAAGCAGAAACATCTTCATGAAGACAGGTGGCGCACCCTTGACCAGAAAAGTTCGACTTAGGCTTAGACAAACTTCCACTTAGACAAACTTCATTGATCCACAAAAATAATTTTGTGTTATTAAAAAGTTAAAGAAAGTTATTTAGAGAGTGCACTTTTAAAGGTACAATATGGAACTTTCCAGAGGTGGCACGTCACCTGTATGATGGAAATAGAAAGTTAAAACTGACCAAAGTGAGTTTTTTCATGGCCGATGACAAATGTTTAGAATACAAAGCAACTTATGGCCGATAAGCTCTGTCAATATTTTTGGGCCGATATGTTGGGCCTATTTTGATTATTTTCCTTAAATTATGTAATTTAAATTTACTTCAAATTCCCCCCAAGCCATTTTTTACCACAAACCTATAAGAGAGCTGTGTAGTCACGTTTTGTGCAGCTGTCTCTTCGTATTAAAGTGTTAACATAAAGCTTTGTGTGTAGTTTCTAAGCAGCAGATGGACCAAAACAAAATATCAGCCGATGCTCTAAAAAGTCCAAGTATTGGCCCAATAAATCGGCCAACCGATATATTGGTCTGTCTCTAGTTACACCATACTTTGGAACATTCTCCATGGAGAGATACATTTTATGCCATACTGTGGAAGATTATAGCCAAAGGAACAACTTCTCCATGGAAACAAGCAGAGGAGGCCCTCCTCCAGGTCAAATAAGAGTCAGGTTTGTGGAGATGCAAGCCCACTCACAGTAAGGATGCATTTTTTTATACGTTTTCCAGTGCAACAAACAATTGTCATTTCAGTCTGTTTTTTGGTTAAAAAGTTACATAGTGTGGCTTTAATGAACCTGATTTTGACATAGCAAGACAGTCAAAACAAGATGTGTTGACAGGAGGCATTAACCAAATTGATTAAAAAAACAAACCTCAGATATGAGAATGAGCGTTACCTGATACTGAAGAAGGATTGTGACGAAGTGTCTCCATGAAGTTTGAGAATGCCGACATTTCACTCCAAATCCGACGAAGCTGATGCACTTCTGTGTCATTGAGAACCAGCTCCTGGAGATCTGAGTAAAAACGCGCCAGTCTGGAAAATACAACCAACAGAATCAGTATTAATGGTCCCATATTACACAAAAATTGAGCTTTAAGCCATGTTATAATGTTGTTACCTCATCAAAAACATACCTGGAGTTGTGTTTTGTTTCATTCACACATGTTTGAGTAAACCTGCATTGTTGCGCTGTCTACATCTACAAAGCTCAAAATGCCCTGTTCCTTGTGAAGTGGTAGTTGGTAGATGAGTTAACAGCTATTTTTTACCTTTTGTTCAGTAGAGATTGTCAATTCCAGGGCTGCAAATTATCCAAATGATTCTAATGAAGGTGTATGGAGTTTAAAAACACAGTGGACAACTTCCTGTATCATCACATGACATCACAAGGTGGAACAGAGTGTTATTTGTTTGAGAGAAGAACCTAGCCTAAATATGGAGGATTTGAGTGTTAACCTATGTGAATGAAGCAAAACACAACTCCAGGTATATTTTTGATGAGGAAACAACATCATAACATAGATCAGAAAAAAGCGTAATATGAAAACTGATGCTATTTATTTTCCCAGTTATTGGAATATCAATCACATTTGACTACGGGAACAGACATTTTAGTTTTATACAGAAAATAACTTGATTTAGGTTCAAAGTGATGTACTTGACTGAAGTATATACACGTAAATTCAACATCTTAAAGACGCTTTCATAATGCTTATGTGCTTTTGAGTGGATATTCACATGTTAGTTGCTTTTAAAGAGAAATAGCCTTGATTTATGTGGAAAATGATGTCCTTGATTGTAGTATAAATTCAAACGCATCTTAAAATAGCACCCTTTGTACCAGATGTAGACGTAAACCAATTACCAATAAAAACATTAAGAAATTGTCGTTTCCCTGTCACCTAGACAACATATTCTTTTCTGTTTCTTCTGCATTTTTATACCATGTTATAACGTTGTTCCCTCATCAAAAACATCCTTGAAGAGGTTTTAAATGTCATCCATGCGTGTAACCTAGCGATTTCTCTCGGGGCCTATTTGAACCCTCCTTACAGTCAGCTGTAAGGTTCTGTCCAATGCTCAGCCCATAAGCTTATGTCACCCATGCTCCCACCCAACAATTCTCAATAAATATACAAAAACATGATACAGAACAATACACTACAACTTCATAAACCTGATGCAATGTGCAGTTGTGATAGAGCTCTGAAGAGGGAGCGACTTAGCAAAGGGAGGGGAGACTCAGAGCAAAAGTGAAACTCATAAAACATGTTAAAATATTGTTTTTGTGAATATCGCATTTTTGAAACAATAAAAGGTAACATGATGATTTAAACACAGAAATGTAATACCCCCGCTTTAAAAAAGGCTTAAAAGAGCATATTTCAGCAGATCAATCATGGAAGAAAACAAATTACCAATAAAAAGTATTAGAAAGTCAAATAACTGTCTATCTTATTATTTTTATAGTTACAGTTTTTGTTGATATTTTTTACTGTGTTCTTTCAATTTCTATCTTCACCAAGTGTGCTGCTTACACAAGCGTCTCTGGCTTTGTATCTTTCAGACACATTTTTTATGAATGTGAAAACAATGTGACAGCCAGACGGCACCAAATAATGCCCGGGATCCAGGGGTCAAAGTTCACAGACAGAGGTCGGACCCCCCATGTTACGGCATTATTACAAAACACAGCCAATGTCTACACCGCTCAAAACTCTACCACTTCTCAAACTTTCTTAGCCTGAGTGATATGAAAAATAAATGTTATAATGGATACTATTGTACCACTTGATAAAGGACTATAATATTTTTGACTCAGCAAGTTCCTTAGCAATAGCACGATATCTGATGTGGCAGAGCTGATTTGGCAATACAATTATTAAAGGATGAAAATTTTCTAAATCAAATTCAGCTCAATTTACTGCCAAAATATTACATAACATATTATCTATTAACATGGGACTTTTCCTAGTCAAACGGGTTACATTTGTATAGAATACATTCAAAAATACTTTGGAAAATTAGTTCTAAAATGCTGTATGACTATTGTTTTATTAACATTTACGATTACAGTAGGCCTATATTTTGCAAGCTAACTTAACTGGGACTAAACCTGGAACTAAACCTGGACTAGATCAGGACTTGAACCGGACCAAACCAAGTCTACATCAGGATTAAAATGGGCTCAATCTAGGTCCAAAAAATGTGAGCTTTTACCATGCATTTGTCTAAATGTGCAATATGTAACTTTTCTGATTTGGATTCTTGTACCTGCCTGTCTCCACGGAGAGGTTATTGCTTTGCCTGGAATGGAATGCTACACAGTATGGCATTAATTATCTGTCTCCATGGAGACGCCACTAGGCTAAATTGCAGGTCAGATGGGTAGAAAGACGAGATACTAACGCTATACTGTGGAACATTCCAGGGAAAGCAGTAGGCATCTCCATGGAGACAATCAGGTGGCAGACCTTTCTTTTCAAAATGTGAGTAATATTACTTACTTACTAGAATGTCACTTGCCCTAGAATGTCACTTGCCCCAATGCCCTTAATCTTCACCAGTTCTACTAATTTCACAGCTCCAAATATGTGTGGGTTTCAGCTTCAGGGCTTTTTACCATTTAAAATACATCATACTTAGTTTTACATTGTTAATTGCTATGGCAACGGTCCTACTAATTCATCACTCTGAAGCCCACGGATAATGGGTATATTGTTGATGGACTCACAGGGAGTTGTTGTAGTTGGACACCACGCCCGGGCCCTCTGCTCTGGTGGGGTGTCGGAAACACGGGTTGTTGGCATTACAGAAAATTCCCTGGATCCACGGCAGGATCCCAGTCGAGGGCATGGCCTTGTTTGGGAAATGACCTGCAACAAGAAACCAAGAAATGTACTAAAAAGTGGAAAGGCAGGCCAGATGTAAACCATTGTAACAGCGCTAACTAGGTCACTCATTTAGCATTTTCTTGTACTGTAATATATGTAATCAAATCAGATGGATGGATGGATACTTTATTGATCTCCAAGTATGTATATATAATAGATACACATTAATGTACTGGCCTTCAGTCCCCTGACCATTTAGCGGGTAACAATTTGATCCTGGTAGGAACTTTTATTATTTTTACCCATATGTAAACTGTATACTTAAAGCTTAATTCTATTTATATGGAGTTTCAAATTCAAATGTTATTCTTACACTCATGTTGCTGGTACAGGGGGTTGGCCTTTCTCAGCCACACCAGACTGATAAATAAAACCGCCGGCCAGATGATTTCAACCAGGAACCGAATCTGGACAGAAACACATCACAAAATGAACTTCTTCAATATAAACAGGTCAGAAAAACACTGCACATTTTAAGCACATTTCTAAGTCTAGAACAATTGTGTAGTTTAGCAGTGAATTAACAGTGAATGACTACAAGTCACAGAGCCAAAGTTTTAACAAACACTGAGGTTAAGAAGTGTGAACGTCAGGTGTTTAAGTTCAATGATCTCATTAAAAAAACAAATCACCCTAAATGCACAGGTGGGTAATACGCTGTTACATTTACTCACTTACTTGAGAAACTTTTTGAAGAAATTGTACTTTTCAGAGTACTTTTCTAGCAGCATACTTTTACTCCTACTTATTAGTAGGTATTATTTGTAATATTTTATTGAAGTTACTTTTACTTCAGTAAAAGTGTTGGTTACTCTTTCCACTGTGAGTAAGTTTACAAGTGACAAAAGCTTTATTTTGACAATATGAAATGATTTGAACACTTGTGTTTCTTGCACCGCTCCTTCAGATATACTGTCGTTTCTCAGTTTCTTCTTTTTGTGTCTACATTGTGCATTTAGTATTTTGTCCTTCAAATTACATTTAATAAATCAGATGTTACGTTCTGACAGTTTCTCTTCAAGTTACTTGTATTTAGGTAGTAGTTTTTCAGAATACTTTTTTACTCTTAATTGAGTAATACTACTTTGTACTTCTACATCAGTAATATTATTTTGAAGTAACATTACTCTTACTTGAGTCAAGTTTTTGGCTACTCTACCCACCTCTGTGTGTATTTATTCATTTGATGATGGATGAGAGGGGTAAGTATGTCTGAGTATGTCTGACACGTGAAATAAAGATGAAATATTGAAGAATAATAGACTGTACTCTGCACTGTGTAACATTTAGTTGTAAGGTGTTTTGTTTGTTGTTGTGATGTTCTGTTGTCTTGTGGGGTAAAGTGTTCAAATGTGACCTTCTGGCGTTTGCGCAGAGTCCAGTTCTTCCAGAGGAGCAGGCGGACCTGAGAGCCGGTCTTCATCGCTCCACAGCCCGGAGCCTCCCGGGGTCATGTGACCACCTAAACACAACACAACTCTGTCAGTGGGTACATATGTACATGGACAGGAAAAATCAGATAACCCGATAATTAGATGTGATTTTTGGTGTCTCAAGCACAAGAGAAATCTGATCATCAAAAACACCTGGTGACATGAGTCCGTTACTTAAAGGTACAATATGGAGGTATCACGTTTTATGCCATACTGTGGAATATTAACGCTAAAGCAACAACATTTCCATGGTATCAAGCAGGATGAGGCAAAATAAGTGAGGACATACATTTTTTTTCTGTTTTTCTGTTCAATAAACACAACAAAAAAACCTTTTATTTTAGCCTATTTTTTGTCTAAAAAGTTGCATACTGAGGCTTTAATGATTTTAGTAACTACCGTATTTGGAAGACAGAAGAATGAAATTTGAATTTGAATTTAATTTTAAAAACTCTTTCTAGTGTAGATTATAATATTGTTAGTTCAGTATTTTAGGTTAGAGCACTCATTTCTCATAACGGCAGAAGATCCAAGTAGGGGGGCTGATTGACACCCACACCCAGGGCAGCTGTGGTTACTGCACGAAATTCTACTATCTCTGTGCACTGGTCTACTTCTCAAGGCTGATGTAAGTGCCCCAGACAATTGCTAAATAAAACATGTAACTTTTATAACATGTGGAAGTTGTAACAGCTACTGCAAAAAATGAGGAAACATAGTATAGTTTGATATCATTCTCGCATTTTCCAGCCTCCCCTCACATACCTCCCCTCACATACCTCCCCTACACGCAGATGGGCCGAGACAGAGAGTAATTTGTTTTAAACTGACATGTACAACAGATTAGAGCCGGAGAGACAGGAGACAGTGGAGACATGAGCTCCGAAAAGGAAAACAAAATGGAGAAGCGCAGACTCCAAACCCGAGCCAAACACTGTCATTACACTGTCTGCTTTTACAATGACTCCAGACAAACAGTCATTACACCAGACTGCACTTCCTCACTCGTGCTGCAGGTAAACAAACAAAATGGCCTCTAAAAATACACTGTACTGTACAAAAAGGCAATTATATTTTGAGGAAGAACATGTTCCATATTATGCTGTTTTGTGACGTATGTTATAAAGTTGTGTTTTGTTTCATTCACACATGTTTAACACACAAACTCTGCATATATAGGCAGGATTGTATAGTTCTTTATAGTTCTTCTTTCAAACGGAAAACACTCTGTTCCACCTTGTGATGTCATGTGGTAATACAGGAAGTGCTCCACTGTGTTTTTAAACTCCATACACCTTCTACATTAAAATCATTTGGATGATTTCAGCCCTGGAATGACCAATCTCTACTGAACAAAAGGTAAAAGTTAGCTGTTAACTTGAAAACTACCACTTCTTGACATCAAAAGGTGGAACAGAGCATTTTGAGCTTTGGAGATGTAGACAGACTAATAGTAAAGGATTACTCAAACATACGCAACAAAACACAACTCCAGGTATGTTTTTGAGGAGGTAACAACATTCTAACATCTCTTACAGCTCACAAGAGTCAATTTTGTGTAATATAGGACCTTTAATGTCAATAAAAACTAAACGTCTAGTAGAACTAGATACTATTGCTATTTATTATTTTAAACGGTTCACTATTCTAACTGAAAGAAAAAAAAAAGAATAGTTTAGGTTTGGGCACCATATCTTTACCATTGTGAGACAGGACACAGTGCCTTGGAGGAGGTCAATGCTCTTTTTAACACTAAATTATTTTGTAAGTTTTGTATACATTCTTAAATATCTGTCCAAGACCTTTACACAGTATTGACACAAAACAAAAAAGTAAAAATATTAACTATAGTAATCAACACAAGATAAAACAATACATCTTACCTCTTAGCAAATGATGTATAAGCTCAAATTATATCCAGTTTTACATGAGAGAACAGAGATAGTAAAACATTACGCGTTGAGGTGGACTTGGGTAGTGAGTCTCATAGCTGTAGTTGACAGTGGAGCAGTGCAGGTCAGTGCTAATCTGATTGCTCTAATCTCCAGCTCAACACAGAAAAGACAGGCGGCCATTTTGAGGGGAATTAGGAGTGTAGTGTCCACAGGTGCGTCCCAGGTCCTATATTTGACAGTGCTGTTGAGGAATGTCATTTATTTAGCATGCAATACCATTCACTTCATATTATTTGTATATAGCAGTTTGTATAATTATATAAAGTGGAACTAAAGACTAAATCCAATTTTTTTGGGCTACTAAACTGTGTATATGGTGTTTGAGAGCTTATCTACTGTTAGTCATTTTTGGCAACTTTAGTGCAAACTTGGTAAATTTGCAGCTTTCTGGTCAAAAATGCCTAACGCTAAGTTTCTGATTACAAACACCTGGCTGCAGGGGCGGAGTTTGAAGTGTAGATACCTGTTAGACCAATCACACTGCTCCTTATTATATAGATTTATATTACAATTCACATAAGTACGTTTTTATAGTGTTAATAAACTAGATGTGAAGTCCATACTTCACTGCGATTGGTTTAATCCACCTGTTACTCACTCAGAGCAGGACTGAAGCTGACCAATAGGAGGAGTGGGTGAGGAAAAGTAGATGCCACGTATTTATGCATGTATCTTGTCTATTATAGCCAAAAAAATCAAAATGTCACAAATACAATATCACAATTTAAAATCCTTTCACCAAACCTCCATATTAGATTTTACAAATTAAAAAAAAAAAAAACGTGCAGAAGTGATCATTCAGTGGTCACCAAAAAGACAGTAAGAAAAACCTAATAAAAATACAAAATTACCACAAAATATTTAAAATACATTTTAATTTGCAGCAAAAAAAAAATCTGTTGCATGTCATGCATGTAAAACCATAACAATGATGGAACAAAATTACTGTGACAAACATGCAGAATTTTCCATTTGTGCAAACGTAAACACAAAGAATTTACTCATTGACAAAGATGTACCAATCAATGACTACTACGAATATAATTTACCATGGAAATTATGAACTAAAATCAAAATATTATGTTAAAATACTTCCATATCTTCCTCAAGGAATAAAATACAAAATGATGCCAGCATTAACAAAATAATGCAACTTTAGATTTTGAACTTGCCGTAAGTGCATTGAGTGATTACAATATTATACCATTCAATCAATGTACAATATATTTATGCTCAGGAAATGATGGGTTTCTTAATAGACAGATTTCAACATCAACAATAGAAAACCTTATTGATATAAATATAAAAATCATGCATTTCTCTTTTAAAAGAATGGCCAGACCAGCCACAGTAACAGTAACTTCAATGTGTAAATAACATATAACACTTGCACGGTTTATCTTCCAAATACCTTAGTTCTTCCATTGTGTAGCCTGGTCAGCCAAACCCGTTCAAACATTAGACTAAGAGAGAAGGAGGTCTGAACCTTTCCTAGCTTTTCTTAGAGCAATAATAAACCAAAAATGGGGGCTATATTTAATGGGGGCTATATCTAATTAATTGGCAGGGGTGGAAAGTAACTAATTACAAATACTCACGTTACTGTAATGTACTTGTATTTGTACTTGTACTTAAAATTGTAATTAGTTACATTTTAAATCATACTAGTTACTTAGTAGAGCACAAGTCCCAATCACCCCAAAGCCTCATATACTCAAACTCACACAACAGTATTGCAAAATGTTGGTAAAATTGTGATGAAATTAACTAGTAACTTGTACTTTGAGTAGTGTTTTTTATGTACTTTTTATATACTTTTCCACAAAATTAACTATCCATGACACACCTTGGACATTGCCCCCAATTGCCCCCCAATACTGGCCAGCACTAGTTTCACCTAAAACCATTTCTTCCAATGCAAGAAATTGTCAGTTGGCAGAAAGTTGTATTATTTTTTTATATTTTGTTAATAGTTGTATTATTTTTTTTATAGAATAAAAGGCTGACCAGGCTAACCACTCCACTCCGCTGGACAAATAAACATACCTCCCAATATATTTACTATGGCACAAAATGTCTATTTACAACAAGATGATGCACCGCAAACAAGTACGACCTACATCAGCAGAAATAACTGAAATACAGAAATTGAATAGACAGTGAATTCATGTAGTTTATATTTTGACCTTGTTTTAATATATATTGGTTTGTGTATATTTTATCATCTACTTTAAGATTTCTTTTTGCCTATAATATGCATATGTATAACTCCACTGACAGTTACAGAATTAATTAATTAAGTAATAAAATGTACCAACAACAAACAGACTAGGTAATAGCGTTGACGCGAGGCAAAAATTCCAAACTCGATTTCGATACTAAGGAATTGAATGTGACTTTTTTAGTATCGATACCTGATTAAATGAGTATCTAGTTTCAGTACTAGTTTTCGTATTGATTAGCATCTGATTTTCGATACTTTTGACAAGGTAATTAAATAAATATTATGTCGTCAAAAAAAAAAAAATACTCAAACAAGATCAATATTCTGAATTTCAACCATTTAAACTAACATAGATAATCCTTTTTTGCAGTGTAGATTTGGCTTTACACAAAATGCGCCTCTCTGTGCTCCAGCTCCGGTAGCCTGCGCGGTCTCAGTCTTTGGTAAACGTTTTTATTTTCGGAGGGACTCATTTCGTCCGGGCTGCCGGGGGGAGGGGACTGCGGCGGGGACGGGCTAGCCGGGGCGTCTATGGCGCTGTCTATAGAATCCTGCGCCTCTAGTCTGGATTGCGGACGGCTCGTTTCGGTCGGCGAAGTTGCTAGCTTGTTCGGGATAGCTTGCGTGGGTGAAGTTGTAGCGATTGTAGTAGTAGTAGTAGTGGTAGTAGTCCAACTTGGAATTGTCCTTGCACGGCTGTTTATAGATCCAGGTGGTTTGTAAAATGTTCCAGGTGGGGGTTGAAGCGTCCTTGGCGCTCTCAAAGTTAGCGGAACTTTTGGTGAACTGCCAGGGTCTGTATTTTCGGTATCTAGCTCCCTTTTAGTCCAAACTGATTTTAAAGAAAAAGCATAGGGGCTAGTGGAGAAAACATTTGTAACAGTGCCTGTAGTTGGCGCCGCCGAGGAGGCCGTTGCAGTCGGGATAGAAGAATTCGGTTTAACTTGCCCCTGAGTGGTAGAGTTCGCGACAATCATAGCAGTTCTTGGAGTGACATCATAGTGCTTGTACTTTCTATCCCAAGTCCTCCTTTGCATAGCTTGCGTGTCAATAAAAGGCGTTATATAGTAAGTACTGACTCGAGATGAACGCACTTTTTCGGGTTCGGGGACTTCGTGGATGGTTTCCGAAACACTATCCCGTTCAAAGGAAGCCCCGTCGACGTTAGCATTAACCATGTTGCGGTTGTTTCTTTCACTGATTTGCGCGGGAGTGGGGAGGCGTTCAAGAGGCATGCTGATTGGCCGAGATAATTGGCGGGTTCGTTGGGCACGCAGTTGGACTTTCTGCGCCATGGTGGTGGAGGGGAGGGCAGTGGAAGATTGCGTGGTGGGACGTCCGAAGACTGGAGTAGATTTTTGGGGGTCCGAGGAGCCTGCGGAGGTCTGGATCCCGTTGGTTTTGTCGAGATTTGAGCCGTCGGTTCGGTCTGTTCCGGGCTGCACCTCCTCCACTTCATTCAGGATTTGAGACGAGGGGATCACAGAGGAATATCTCTTGTAGACTTTGGCCGTCTAGAGAAAGAAGAAAAAATGTTGTATATTACTAAACTATTAGCTATTACCAAACAAGGTATTTTTAAGTGGAACAGTGAAAGATTTGTAAAAATAGTCAGATACTAGATACATTATGCTTAAAAAAAGTATGTTAATTTTTATTTCCCTTAATTTCTCCAAGATTTTGTGTAGACTAAAATTAATATATGACTTAACACACATCACCTGCATATTCCATGGAAACAGAAAGTTAAAACCATACTTCAGAACATTCTCCATGGAAATAAATAAGTTTTATATGTATGCCATAGTGTGGAATATTATAGCTGAAAGGAACAACATTTCCATGGAAACAAGCAGGATGAGGCCCTCCTGGTTTGACTCTCAGGTTTATGGAGATGTAAGATTTTCTAAGATTTTCAGTGCAATAAAAACATCCAAAATGAAGGGGAAAAAGGCAAAAAAGTTACGTACTGGGGCTTTAAATGAATAGTAATGCCATCGCATATTTGCCCCTACCTTTTATAAGTATCTTCTCGGCTAATTGATTTTTGCACAGTTTTTGTCAGTAAAATGTAACATTCAAATCAATTATGTCATTATCAAATACTTAATAGCATTGACTCAGTTCCTCACCTCTTTTATATCCATGAGTGAGGTGGAGTGTCGACCGAGCCTCTGTAGCTTCTCTTGGGGGGTGAGTTTGGGAGAGGCCTGTCCCGCGGTGCTCAGCTCAGACCCCGGCAGCGGCATCGGGTCAAAGACGGTCTGATAATGTCTGACGAGCAGCTCCACCATCAGGGCTTGGTACGGAT
>KN468936.1:0-90905 GCA_000787095.1 Periophthalmodon schlosseri | reverse complement strand
CCTCCTCTCTCTGCTCTCTTTTCCTCTCTCTACGTTCTCTCTCACTTCCTCCTCTCTCCCTGCTTCTTTCTCTCTCCCTCATCCTTCTCTTTCTCTGTCTCTTCCTCTCCTCTCTCCTCTGCTCCCTGTTGCTGTTTCTCCTCCTTTCTTTCTCTCTCTCTCTTTCTCTTGCCATCTCTCTCCCTTCTCTCTTTCTGCCCCCTCTCATTTCTCTGCTCAGCTCCTTCTCTCTCCCCCCTTCGTTGCCCCCCTCTGCTTTCCATCTCCTCTTCCTCTCTCTCCTTCCCTCTTTCTCTCTCCAATCTATCTCTACTCTCCCTCATTGTTCTCTTTCTCTCTGGCTCTTCCTCCTCATCTCTCTCTCTGCTCTTTCTCCTCTCCCTCTCTCTACCTCCCCCAACCCCTTTATTCTCCCTTGCTTGCACCTCTCTCTCTCCCTCCCTTTCTCTCTCCCCTCTATCTTTACTCTCAATCTCTCCGTCCTTCCCTCACCCTTCTCTTTCTCTATGTCTCTTCCTCCTCTCTTCTCTCTCTCTACTCTCTCGCCCTCCCTCACTTGTCTTCCTGTCTTCTCTCCCTCTCTACTCTCTCTCCCCTCTCCCCCTCTTCCCCTTCTCTTTCCTCTCTCTTTTTCTGCAGCAACCCCGTTCCTCTCCCCCCTCTCTCCCCCACTCTTTCTCTCTCTCACTTCCTCCTGCTGCCTCTGCTAAAAGAAGAACAGTTCGACCATACATCGCTGAGGCCAGGGAGGGGCCAGAGGGTTTCAAAACACAGTGCCGTGTCTTGGGTGAAAATATTTGGAGAGTTTTTAAGGAGTGTACCATTGAAATATACAAGAGAAGAATTTGAAAAACAGATCTCCACCCAGCCGTAACATATACACATTAGAGTTGTCAAAAGTATGGAAAATCAGTTACTAATCCATACTAAAACTAGTATCGAAACTAGATTCACAGACAGAAATGAACCTTTCCTGAACAGCTTTAGAATGATCTTGAGCTGCATCAGAACAAGTATAAGACTTATAGACTAGTATACGCCCATGGACCACTATGGAGTTCTTTTTAATATAATCGTGGTTTCGGAATCGGTATTGAGTATCGAGTCTATTCCTTAGTATCGAAATGTAGTTTGAAATGTTAGTATTGTGACAACACCAATACATATACAAACAAATGATTGATTTTTGAAGAAAGCCCCACAATACACTCAACAAGCTTTTTAATGTTAAGATAGTCCTGACAAAACTAAAACTAATCATTTTGAGAAACATTTGAGAAATAACATGTTGCATCAATAAGCAATTAACTAAATCCACATCAAATGAAAATTGTCTGAGCTTCTCAATAAATGTTATCAAGGTTGGTCACTGATGGTCTGTTACTGGCAATATTTATTTTTATGTAACCAAAAATCTTTTCAGTGGTTATGGAAGCATAAAATTGTAACAAAATCTTGCAGAATTCAACCTGTAGAAGATTGCCACTTAAATAACAAATGTAATTGTAATGTAATCGGTAACACTTTGAAATAATTTCAATAGACTTAATAAAGGATGAACAATTCATAATGAATAAATAGTTATCATTATGCATGATTTGGTCTTAGTAACTAGTTAACTAAAAACCTATCTGCTGACCCTAACCCCTTAAGGTAGACAGTAGTTACTAAGCCATTATTCATAATTTGTACATTTTGAATTAAGTCTTTGTTTGTGCTTTATTAAGGCTAATTAAAGTGTAGTTATTAAAAAGTGCTACAATAAATTCTTTCTTAACCCATTATAAATCTAAACGATACTTCATATTGTTGTGTAGTTGTACCTGGTGCTGTCTGAGGAGATCGAGTCCGAGTGCAGTCTCTCCTTTGGTAGATTTCGGGGCAGATTTCGTACAAACTCGGCGTAGCACTCCCCGGGCTCGTACAGTTTGGCGCTGTCGCTCAAAGCCTGGTAGTGAGTGGGCACAGAGGCGTTCAGGGCCTGCTGCATCTGAAACCAGTTCACTGTCACCTGAACAAAAACACAGAGAAATGTGTCATATGTTTGTTATTAAGCGACTGGTTATAAATCATGGCTGATGGTCAAATTTAGAATAAAATAAACAAGAAGACAAGAGGGTGATGCCGATTTTGACACTAAGGAATAGACTCGATACTCAATATGATTCCGATACCATGATGATAATTTAAAACACTCTTTATTTAGACAATAGAACGTGATTTTCAACACTAAATCATAGTACTTTCTTTTATGTTACTATGTGGCTTATATCTGTGTACTTTCTTTTATGTTACTATGTGGCCTTATATCTGTGTAATCCCTCAGTCGTCCAGGTAGGTTCCATAGTGGTCCTATGTGTCTTATTCATGTTCTGATACAGCTCAAGATCATTCTAAAGCTATTCAGTTCATTTCTGTCCTCTGAATGTGACTTTTTTAGTATCGATATCTGCTCAAATGAGTATCTAGTTTCGATACTAGTTTTAGTATCTGATTTTCAATACTTTTGACAATCCTAGATGCCACTAGGCCAAGTTAGTGCACCTTTAACAATTACATTAAAAACTAAATAACTATGAATAAGCTAAAATTTTGAGTCGCATTTATCAGTCCTTTACTACTACTACAAATACTGCAAAGGCAACTATATAAAGTCATATATTTACCATCATAATTGCAAAACTTTTTGGGGCATAAATTTATACAATTATACAATAAAGCTGACCATATTCTAAAGTATCAAGTAGTTAGGTGGAGGTCTGATCAATGGAAAGGATTTAATCTGGAGATCAACTTGTCATGAAAAATACAAAATAAAAGAAAAAGTGCAGTGTAAAATTTGAATATACATAAATTGACATTCATAAACTCACAGCTTTGAGGGTGAGGTCGCACTGGAAGACCATCTCTCTGATCTGGGTGAGGATGGTGCTTTTAGCGTTGGCCAGGTCCAGTTTTCGGACTCCAGACTCAGCCAAACAGATCTGGTACTGGTCCTGTGCCTCTTCAGCCTGGAGCAATACAACACAATATAAACGCTATGAGACTGGATACTGCTAGACCTACAACTGTGCTAGTCAGCAGAAGTCTTGTGTAATCCATGGTTTTAACTTGCAACATTTAGAAACTTTATATTTAGAAATTGTTAGGCTTGTTCTAGGCTTGGTTTAGTTCTGGTTGTAGCCCTGGCTTGTTGACCTGACCTGACCTGCTTTAGGCCTGGTGTAGTCCTACTTTAGTCCTGGTTTAGACCTGGTGTAGTCCTAGTTTAGTCCTCATTTAGCCCTGGTTTGGTCCTGGTTTAGCTCTGGTTTACACCTGTTTTTGTCCTGGTTTAGTCCTGGCTAAGTCCTGGTTTAGCCCTAATTTAGACCAGGTTTAGATTAGTTCCAGTTATGTCCTGGTTAAAAGTTTGGTAACCACTGCCCTGTGCAGAACTACCCTGAGCTCTTCTCTTATTATAGTAATACATTTGATTGTCCCACCTTCTGCATGGCCTCCTCCTCCAGCCTCCTCTTCTTCTCCAGCTGTTTGTTGCCCGCGTTGGTTGCCTCCTCCTGGGATCGGTTTGTGGACGTGTGGGCCTTCTGGTACTCCTCTTTCCTTTGGGTCTTCAATGCTCGGGCCTTACGCAAACTCACATCTGCTTCTTGCTAAAATATAAATAAAAATACAAAAATCAATTGCTGTAAATGTAGTATTCAGATATCAGCTCTATAGAACAGTGGTAAAGAATTATCCCAAACAAACATGCACAGAATAAACATGTGCTCACTGAACTGCCGATCGATTAGTCGACTAAAATGGGAGCGTGGCAAAAGCTCTCAAAACTATTACATATCTTTATGTATATGACCCGAACTGTAGTCACAAGACTACACCTGCACGGGATTTCATGCAAAAACAACTATTCATGCAGAAAAAAGTACTAGAAAACAATGTATTTATATAAAGACAGATTCAATTTGTGCATCATGAGTTCCTTTTCACATGTACATACCAAAGAGCTAACTCACTCACTAACTTCTGCTTTCTGCTGGTGCCCTGTATTAGTCAATCTTAATAATAAGATTGAGTAAAACAAATTTGGGTGAACTATGACTCCATTGACTGATCAACTTAACAACTAAAGAACTACAGCCCTACTACTTACAGTCTATTTCTGTGAGCCATCTCCACTTCTTTCTATGCAAATGTATTATGATTGAAATAAATCCCGATTATTATTTTTTTCCATACTCAAGCAGGCCAAGGCTAAATTATCTGCTGATGGAGTACCTCGAATAAGACATAAAATAATACGATTATTTTTTTATTCTAATGGCAGAGAGCCTGTTGGCAGCCACACATCTGTCAAGTAGCCTCAAGGCAGCTCTGAATCCTGCAGACACCTACCAGAAGAGTGGGTAGAGTTTAAATAATGTGAAAACAATGTATAAACATCCCTCTTCAGAGCTGCATCACAGCACAATCAGCATGCATCCCACTAATGAATCTAGAGCACATTGCATCAGGTTTGTGAAGTTGTAGAGTATTGTTTTGGATCATGCTTTTGTATATTTATGGAAAACTGTCGTGTGGGAGCATGGATGACATAAGCTTGTGGGCTGAGCTGTGGACAGGATCATACAGCTAACCGTAAGGAATCGGGCCCGGCAGAGATCGCAAAATTACTCAAATATGCATGGTTCACATATAAAACCTCTTCAGGGATGTTTTTGATGATGGTAGAAAGCACATAATTGCATAATACCCCTTTTTAAAATTTTCTAAACAATACAAACCCAATACATTATTATTATTTTCTTAGTTTAAATGAAATTATCTTGAAACTAGAGGCAAAATCAAATAATAATAGTAATATGTTATAAAATTACATGTAAATAAATATTAAAATATTAAAATCTATTTAACTTATGTTGATATATAAATTTTTTGTAGTGCATGTGCCCATAACATTTGATTTGCTAACAGACAAGCAGCAACATATACAACCAACGTCACTGAAGGTAATGCTATCGGTTTCACTCATAAAAATAATCTAATAGAAGATTATGAGTAACACGCGGGTTACGCAAGGTTAGCTAAAGGAAGCTAACAACAAAGACATATTTGAAAATCCAGCTATAGCTAAAATACTTGGTGCATAGTGACACATACAAATTGTCATGCCGTGAAAGACTAGCACCTTATTAGTCTAAGAGCTAGAACAATACAAAAGTCTGTTTCAAATATTTTAAATACCATTTTCTTCTGCTCCCTCTGCCACTGCTCCTTGATGTCTTTCCTCAACTTGTCCAGTTCGTTCTTTCGTGCTTGAAGAGGCTGTGAAAAGCACCAAAATTACATTAAGTTACATAATGAGCAATTGCGGTAAACTTTGAGTATAAAGCTTAAAGGTCAGCTATGTAACTTTTCTGGGGGCACGTCACCTGCTATGGTATTAAAGAGGGGGTATTTTACTTCTATGGGGTATTAACTGCTGACACATAGCATATTTAGATCACCATGTTACCTTCTTGTTGTGAAAATGCTATATTCGCCGAAAACAAACACGTATTAAAATGTTTTATAAGTTTCAGTTTGGTTTTTGACGCTGAGTGTCCCTACCCATTTGCTCTCCCTTCACTATCCCTTCAGGGCACTATCACAACACAATCAGCGTGCATCCTGCTAATGAAACGTTTGAACATAGCATCAGGCTTGTGAAGCTGTAGTGTATTGTTCTGTATCATGCATTTGTATATTTATAGAGAGTTGTCGTGTGGGAGCATGGGTGGGTAGGTTTGTGGGCTGAGCATTGTACAAAATCTTACAGCTAACCATCAAGAGGGTTTGAATAGGGCCTGGGAGAGTGCGCTAAATTACTAAAACATGCACAGATCACATCTAAAACCTCTTCAGCCATGTTTTTGATGAGGGAACAACATTATAACACGGTGGAAAGCTAAAGAAAAAAATTTATTTTGCATGATGTTACAGATCAGATCTGTGGAGAGGTGACATACTAAGAATGCTTGTTTTTCAAGGTATTTTTGATACATAAAAAACACCCCTAATTGAATAAATAAATAATGCCATACTAAGCAAAGCAATATAATTTCTGTGAGACAAGCAGATGGCATAACCTTACATAGTGTTACACAGTGCAACTTTATTATGAACTTACCTGTATAAATTTATTGGATTGGAGCGCCATGGTGTTCTGAATAAGTAGCTGGTTGTATTCAATGTCATTCTTAAATGTTGAAGTGTAGATATCGCTAAATGGCATGTAGTCCTGATAAAAATGGGATGTAAAGTTTGTAAAATGTTATCTATAAAAGAACAGAAATGAATTAATTAAATAAAATAGTTGTTTGCTACCTGTTGACCGGCCAGTGTCTTTGCAGATTCTGCCATTTTTGCATAGTTCTTTGCATAGTCGATATCTGAAAATAAACAAAATTTGGTCAGTTTAAAAAGGGGGCAATTGAAAAGTGGTGGTAAGCTGTGTTAAATATGGACAGGTTCTAATTAAGTTTTTTGTCTAAAATAGTTATGCATACTGAGTTGACAAAAGTTAGCAAGACTATTGCATTATATAAGAAAGGTGAAATGTATTAGTCAACAAAATTGACACTGGAGGTATGGCTGATTTACAAATTTCCTCTTGAAATTCAAATGCAGATGCTTTTCCCCGCCCACACCTCCTATAGTTCAACCTCAGCATTACTCTGAATGAGGGGCAGGTGGATTTAAACAATTGCAATGGAGTGTGTTTCAGAACAAGTAGATGACTTTATTTACAACTTCCAGCAGGGATGGTTTATCATTGATATCGGAAGACTTTCACAGTTATCATATTGGTCCAATATTGAAAATTTAGCTGATATTTGGCACCGGTTTCATTCCCAGTTTGTCCTCAGTGCATTAGATTTGTCTTGAAAATATGACTTTATATCCCAGATAAATATGATAAATAAAAGTTAATTTGTAAACTTCACTGTAACTTAACATAAACTTGGTCCTTGCAATGGATTTTAAAAGCTTAATATTGGTATTGACAAATATCGGTTATCGGCCACAACAGCAAGACAAATACCAAATATTGGTATTGGCTCAAAAAAAAACCTACAAAATCCATATTGGCCCATCCCTATCTTCAAGGCAACATAAAGATACTAAGTGTACACAAATCATGATAAAATCGTAATAGCTCCAAGAAAATTGTGATATTATTTAATTGGCATATCGCCCACCCCCAACTGGAGGTAAGGTCTGGAGGTCTCACCCATAGCCAGCCGCTTCTCCATCCAGGCCAGCAGGTCTTTGATGTACTTGGACCAGGCCTTAGCGTAGAGTAAGGCCGACTCCACCCCACTGTCATTCTTCTGCAACCTCAGGTCCACCTCTTCCTCTCGGGACAGGGACGCTTCTGGACCTAAAAAACATACAATCGGTTGGGTTCACGTGACATCATAACAATCATTCGTACAATCCTTATAGTTTATAATTGAGCTGGACGACAGGTCAGAATTCTGTGGTATAATTTGCTGTTTAACTGTCAGACTGTAGATTTGTTGACCTGGTTTATGGTTAATATCTCTGTAATTACAGGGCCTATCCAAATGAAACAAAAACTGGCACAATGTCTTCTCTGACGGAACACCGAAGACGTGATAGTTGTCAGTTGAAACAAGTTTAAGCCCTAAGATTGATACGGCAAGATGGTGAAACTAATCCCAATACAAAAACAGTGAATCTCCCATAGAGTTATATGAGCCCACCTCTCCCTTTTCAATCTGACCAAAAAACAAAGAATGTAGTCCCACATTTCACAATTTCACACCACATAAAGACATCTTGCAAGTGAGGCTCTTAACTAACTGGAACTACAGTGAAATAAACACACTACCCAGAGTCTGAAATAGCTTATGATTTTAACATCCAAGAATATTTAAAGACAAAAATAGATACATTTACAAATCTGCAGTGAATATAAGGCATTAAACCAGGCATTCCATCTCTCTTCAGGGATTACGTTGCCAAATATTTATGCATTTCTATCTTTTCTGTCATGTGCTATGTAATAGTACAAACAACCACTTCACCCATAGGACACTCATCCACAATATTGTTTGGTGTTGACAAGTGCTATAGACCAAGCAGCTAATGAGAAAAATCTAAATCATTTATTAAAATGGGCATGATATAAGTTTATCCTTTCATTATTTGATTTTTTTTTTCCAATTCAAAGACTGAAAAATTGGCTAACTGTTGTATCTTAAACTAACAAAGATAGCTCTATATTCATAAGTGGTCAATGTTATCTTAAACACCTTAACATGTTTTAACTACAAGAAACTCAAGTCAGACCAGAATATTAGCAGTCTAGGCCTGTGTAGCCATTTCTTTTATCAAACTTATAATATTATGATAAAACCTTTCCCATCTGTCAACCATTTGACTCAACTTAAAGCCATATGTTTCCCATTGTACAGTGCGCTGCTCCTAAACACAAGAGGAATGTCAGATATGTGAATGGAGCAGAGGAAAACTATCTGCTGCCGTGAAAATACAGCAGAAATAACAGAGGAGGAAGGAGACGGTTCGGGCGGGTCTACCTCAGGCATCCAGGAGAGCTAGGCCTAACTCACCCAAGCCCCCTTAAGCTATGAAGCAACCGCAAATGGGTCGTAAAGATGCAGTTAATAGCTAGCTGTGCGCTAAGGGGAATATTAGTTTAATTGTTGAAACTTATTCAAGCTGACCATTTTATCTTTGTGTAGTTGATAGGGGTAGATTAACCAAAATAATGTATTTTTCTTAAGAGTAGATCCTGCTCGTTACATAGTGCACCTTTAACACCTTTAACACAAGCTAAATTGTCTGCCAATACAATGACATTTCTTTTGTACTTGGTGATTTAGAAAAGTGCCTAAAGCACCCAGGAGTGCCAAACCTAAATCACCCACTAACTCTAAGGCTGACACTCAGGGCTCCCTGAGCGAGGCAACCGCAAATTACGCTGTAAAGCTGCAGTTAATAGCTATTACAGGGAATAGCACTGCATATAAATATATTTTTAGTACTGTATTTATTCATTTTCTTATAGATGCACTATGTAACTTTTCTGAGGGTTGGCCAGCTGCTTGTTATTGTTTTGCCCAGAATGTTCCACAGTATGGCATTTAGCTCATTCATCCCCATGGAGACAATCAGGTAGCAGCACCAGGCCCAGTTACAGTTCAGGTCTGTGGAGAGTAGACCCTGCTCACAGTTAGAATGCATGTTTTGATTGCTCCCCAGAAGAAAAGCTATACAGAGCACTTTGAACACAAGAAAAACTATCTGTCACCACAGTAAGATTTTTTGTACATGATTTAGTAATTTTCCTCAGGCATCCAAGAGCACTAAACCTAAATCACGCGTGAACACTAAAAATGACACTCCAGGCTCCCTTAAGCTATGAGGCCACCACAAAATTGGTCATAAAACAGCAATTAATAGCTATTACATAGCATACTGCAAAAAGGGAATACTGGGTTCATTCCTAAAAAGTTCTGAGTAGTTTATTTAGTTGGTAGGTCTGTGTTTTTATGCTATTTCACTTTACTGATACTTTCAAAACAACCATGTATCTGTGAGCATTATAAGATGTTTTTGATGGCTTAGTAATATGCACTAAAGAAAAGTCAAATGTTGAATTTATTATAGGGATGAACTGATCTGATACTTGTATCAAATACAGATGCCGATCCAGAATTACTGGATCAAATATCAGTTTCCAAATATCGGTTCAGCCAATATCCTGGTTCGGCATATAATTTGATGTAATAAGACTATTTACTAACTGATGTCTCATAATGTTTCAATTTCTATTTATACAAAGTTGTTCTGTAGTTACCTGAGGGATAAATAACAACTACGTAACATATTTGAATCAGTTTTGGCTCATTTTATTTTTGTTTAAAAGAAATTGTGTCGCTGGTTTAATTTGATATTGGTATCGGCAGATACTTAAAGCCATAGTATCGGAATCGGTATTTGAACTAAAAAAGCTGGATTGGTGCATCCCTAATTTATTATGTAATCTTAATTTTTAATTTTATATTATTTACATTTTTTTCAAAATCCTTGAGGTCAATACTAAAATAGGTGTAAAAAGATTATGTCAATACATTTATTCTAAGTCAACATTTAATTTATAGTGTGAAATTCTCTTGTATTGGCAGATGATGCATGAATGAGTCAGAAAGCAGTAAGAAATACCTTCAAATCAGTCAAATTGTCTATATGTGATAACTAGATGAATATAAACTGCTTAAAGCAAAATATATTCGCTAATGTAGATATATAACAGTGAATAACCCCTAAAGGCACAAACTCATTGCCAAATGCAGCCTCAATTCATATCTATTACATTACAAGGAAATATTATGGGATATTGTGGCTTACCTGGGAGCTCGACTTTTTCATTCTCGTAGCCCTCGGGATCTGCAGCCAGATTGTCGAAAGACTGAAAAGACATTTAAAATTATAAGGAGCAAACGGGAGATTCAAAGAGAGACATCAGAAGGAGCTGGGGTTTTCAACGCCCCTATTAAATACAAAAACGACTCTTTGAGGGTTTCCACTGGAGCCAGGCTAAAAATACAACTTAACTGCAGCCCTTTGAAATGCTTATGTTTGGATACACAGTGTAAAGGCAAGTGAGACGTCGTAAAAGCTGTTAAGATTTGAGGGAGTAGTAAAACAGACACTCTACAAAATTAAATGTTGACATTAAATACATGAATTATGTCACATTGAGAATTCAATGTTAATTGAAAGTATAGATTCTAAGTAGATGAACATAAGCACATTTAAAGTCAACATTCTTTTTATATGAAAGTGTTTATGCTCAACATAAAGTTTCTGGTTTGATCCCTGCTACCGGAACAGCTGTCGCATCTAGGCCTGTCACGATAACAAATTTTGTAGTACAATATATTGCTAGAGATATATACTACGATAACAAAACAATAATATTGAAACTACTTTATACCACTGATACAATAACAATAATGCAAGATAATCATTTTAAATAGGCAGTATCATTAAAGGCTGTGAGCTGCAACAAATAAACAAATAAAAAACAGATAGCCTTAGAAGTCACTTATTTGACCTTTTACAGCTCAAATTACAACAAAATTACTGTAAATCTCCCCACTTTTACAAAGAAATTCTACACACGATAAATATTGAGGCCCAAAATGTATTGTTCCAGGTTTCATATACTGAACAATAAGTCGATACAGTAATTATTGTGACAAGCCTAATTGCATCGTGTACTTGGGCAAGACACTTGGGCAACCACTCTTGTGGTTGATCATGTATGGAAATTCATAGAAATTCATTGTGTGCATTATTTAATGCTTCCCATTATATTCACTTTAAATTATAAATCAGATGTTACGTTCCAATAGTTACTCTTTATGTTACTCTTACTTGAGTTGTAGTTTTCCCAAATACTTTTTTGCTCTTACTTTTGTAATTTCATTGACCACTATTTTGTACTTCTACTTGAGTAATATTATTTTGAAGTAATGTTACTCTTACTTGAGTACAATTTTTGGCTACTCTACCCACTAAAGCCATTGAGGAGTAAGACAAATAAGGCACCGACTTTTAAACAAGGCATCAAGATTATTTGGTCACAATATAATTGTAAGAACTAAAATAAGATACTCATGACAAAGAAACAACTTTACTTTAGCATTCAGAAAGTGAATAACTTTCACTGTTGTTTTGTCAGGGTGCCAATAATTGTGAAAAATTGTAAAAATAATAATCACAATAATCAAAACATAAAAACTTTATTTTGTGACATCCCTGCAAGTAAAGCAATTTTGATCATCTAGAAATGTGTTATATAACACTACGACAATATTTGTATTTCTATGTGTTTAGCTCTTACTCTGGTTCTCCTGGCCTGGGGGATCCCCAACCCTGAGCCGCTGTCCACATCTCCCATAAGGAAGTCAGAAACTCTGCAAAAAACAATACAACAAGCAGCATTTTTAGGATTTATGAAGCAGAAAGAAAAGCACTATTATCTGGCAAAGCAAACAGGAAAACCGATATGAGCGTGCAGGCGACATGGTTAGTTTTCGAAGATTTATTTGATGAAGTCACAAGCTAAAAGTAGTGTGAGTGGTGGTGAAAAGTATTGTACTACTCACACATTGCCGAAAGTGAATGCCAACGTGTCAATGGATGCGTGTATCTCAGAAAACACGACCTTTCGGTTTTCTTGGGTCACTTCCTTAAAGTTGATGCCTGTGGAGAGTGATAAACATTAGAACACTGTGCTGGTAACTACTGCTTATGGAGAGAGGCAACTATTTCATAGAGTTGGTGTTGAAATCCTCATTGATCCAAGCCACAATAAGTAAATAAAAAGCAAAAAAAATACAATTTTTTGGATGAGGAACAAAATGTCTTCAGTGCAGTTTTTCTAATATTACACAATACGTTGAGAGCTGCACAAGGTAGTAAATAACAACTGAAGTAAATAGTAATTATGTATTACTAGTACTGCAATAACTCTTTTCAATACTGCTACTGTCAATACGACTACAGTGTTAGGTGTAATAACAATCTTGCAAACAAAATATTCAAATTAAATTCTCAATAAATGTACTTTAAATGTATACTATGTAACTCTGCATATGAAAGGTCCAACACTTGTTTGTCTCCATGGAGCATTGTCTGGAATGTTCTACAGTAGGGCATTAACCTTATCTACTTCCATGGATACAAGCAGTTTGCGCAACCAGGCCCAGTTACAGGTCAGATTTGTGGAAAGGCAAGCTTGCTCTCAGCACATG
Source organism: Periophthalmodon schlosseri (assembly GCA_000787095.1). Taxonomy (NCBI): domain Eukaryota; kingdom Metazoa; phylum Chordata; class Actinopteri; order Gobiiformes; family Gobiidae; genus Periophthalmodon; species Periophthalmodon schlosseri. The sequence continues at coordinate 78,051 of KN468936.1, read as the reverse complement.
TTTTTCAAGGGATTTCTGAATAATTAAAACATCGGTAATTAAATAGATGCAAGATAGATATGTTTAATGCCATACTGTGGAGCTTTTACCAGTAAAGTTACATAGTGCACCATTAAATTAAGGTTGAGAAAGGTTGAGAAGTTTGTACCAATACACTGGGGTTTTCAAAAGTATCAAAAATCAGATACTAATAACTAGTATCGAAACTAGATACTCATTTGAGCAGGTATTGATAGTAAAATGGTCACATTCACAGGACAGAAATGATTCTTTCCTGAACAGTTTTAGAATCGGCTTGAGCTATATCAAAACATGTATAAGACCACACAGACGAGTATACGCCCATGGACCACTATGAAACCTACCTGGACGACTGAGGGATTACATATTACACCAAATGGGAATAAAAATAAAAGTACTATTATTTAATGTTGAAAATGTTTCAAGTCTATCGAAATTGAGGTTGATTTTAGTATCGTGACAACACTACAATACACATCTGGACTGATCTTGCTGAACAGATTTCACTATTTTTAGAAGGTAATATTCAATGTTTGTAGCTGGTTGCATCCACAAAAGAAAATAGCTGACAAGCTTCTCAACCACAACATGAGCAAAAGCACATAATTAAGAGATTAAAGAACAAAGCCTTACAATCTGAATAAACGGTGGTGTAATGACATGTGTTTGAGAAAATCTTCCCCCCAAACAAATAATGTCTCCGGGATTATGTTCTTGTCTCTGAAACCTTCGGATATTGACTGATCAAAGCGAAAATAATCCAGCTATTTCCATTGGTAAACGTGTTGAAATCCTCTGCATAATCTCTTCCACTGTCACTCGTCAGTCGCTCATATCCATTGCATCAAGAGATCTTAAAACCGCCAGATTTCCGACGTTTTAATATTGTAAAAGAAAGACAAGTTAAGATGTTAAAATCTCCGAAAAATGTGTGTAGACTCAAAAAAGTTCCTCTTTTTCAAGAAGTGGTAGAGTCAGCATGAGCAGGAGAGGTAATCTGAGGAACCAAAGTTGCAGCAGTGAAAATCGGACTGAACGGAGTACTTCCTGCCTGCCTACCACAGGAAGCACTTGCGCAGCTTGACTTCGGTGACTTGTAATGTTAAAGACAAGCGTACAAAACTCACCTCAGCTTCCAAGCAGCTCAAAGCAAAAATGTCCACGTTTATAGGCCCCTGCGTTCCGGATTGCAGTTGCTTCTTCGTGAGTCCATGTTGACACCAGAAATATAAAAGATTATATCCAACGTTTAAGAAATAGTTGAAGTTGAAGCTAGTTACAAAACGTTACTGCTTCTTGATTTCAATCTCTTCTTCATATGACCATGATAAAAACGTGAGTTAATTTATAAAAAAAACATTTCTAGACAAAAATGCAACTTTTTTGATCACTTTTTTCCAGATTGCACACGCCTCTTCATAACTTACGTGCGTACTTGGTGACACAAGGTTTCAAATAACGAAAATCAATATATCGTATTTATAATCCAAAATGTCAAATTTAAAGAGTCAGTTTTCCAAAAAGTCAATTTCTCCATGGTTTTTTGCCAAATCACGATATGTCAGTTTATGCAAAGTATAGAAAGAAACTTCTGGTCAGATGCATCACATGTTCTTGGTTACTGCTTTCCATATCACGTCTATATCTTCAAGTCGACAACAGATACGAGATTTAAAAAATGTCATAAAAATACAGTATCCTCAAAGCTTTTATCAGTCGCTACTTTCCTGCTTGCAATCTCTTCTTCATATCTTGATGTTGACATTCGATATAAACTCCAAAAACATCCAATTTCAACATAATCCAATATCCCACGATGTACTTATCCAGGAGACATAGTTCCACAGTGGTCCCAGCCTTTTCCAAAAATGCACCTTCCTACTGGTGAAAGCCTGAAGCCTGCTAGCCGAGCGCGCACTTCCTGCTCAGGACATCCTGTAGGGCTCACAACAATGTTCCCAGATCTCGGCCCCTGTGCGACTCTGGGCCTGGAAACTGCATCACTACAGGCACAGCAGCCATTGTGTTCTCACGCTTAACACAAACGCAGCAGGTCCAGTTAGCACCTCAAATATATCCCTGAGGAACCTTAATATGATTCCCATACCAGAGATGTTCCAAATATAGATTTGTGTTTTTGTTCTATATCACACTGTGCATTACGTAACAACTTATTTTTAAAGGTCCTATATTACTCTTGTGAGCTTTAGAATGTTGTTACCTCATCAGAAACATACCCGGAGTTGTGTTTTGTTTCATTCACATGTTTGAGTAACCCTTTATTATTAGTCTGTCTACATCTCCAAAGCTCAAAATGCGCTGTTCCACCTTGTGATGTCATGAAGTGGTAGTTTTCAAGGTAACAGCTACCTTTTGTTTAGTAGAGATTGGAAATTCCAGGGCTGAAATTATCCAATTGATTCTAGTGGAGGCATATGGAGTTTAAAAACACAGTGGAGCACTTCCTGTATTACCACATGACATGACATAGTCCAAGGTGATTGTGTCCACATAATTTTCACCCAACAATTTACCTAATGGACAAAATGGGGTCACACTTAGTTGTTGCTAGTTCTTGTCTTATAAGAAATGAAATAGTGATCCAAAAAGGTATGTAAAAGCTGTAAGGACAGAGTGGATTTTGAAGTTTTGAAGTTAAGCACTGTGATAGAGGGTCAGAGGTCATGTGCTAACCTAGCATACAAATCACTCATGTACTTCAAGATAATTAGTATTGGGGAAAGTGATTTCTTCATAACTTCTTCAACTTTCTTCAAAACAATGAACTCTGAAAAAAATAACATTGCACATTCCTAACTTTATCCCACACATAATAATTAAGTTTAAGTTTAATTTAGATTGGGACACATTAAGATTAAAGCACATTGATAGTGTGAAATGAATTGGCACCTATAGCTGACACGCTAACTGTCAACAAGTGTTAAAATGTTTTCTGAAGTGAAGGAACATTAAGAGGCCCTGGAGCCAGTTTAAATCTGACAACAGGTGTTTTGATCAAATCTGGTCTCGTGTAGTCGAGTGGAGATGCTTTCAATGCTTGGCTTCATTTGAAAATAGTTATCGCAAATGACATGTTATAGCAGGGGAATAACTGAAGAGTCTTACGTGCATATGGAGGTGTCAGAAAAGACTGATTTGTTTATGACATGTCTATGTCATTGTAAGGTCATCATTTTAAGAAGGATAATCATTTTATAAAACAGAAATATCATATGAATACAATTTAAATAATAACTTTTGGAACTTTTTTACGTCTGCTGAATAAAAATTGATTTAAAGTAACAGTATGTAACTTTTTTCCCCAAATAGACTAAAATAAAAGCATGTTTTTTTTCATTATGGATGTTTTTATTGCACTGAAAAACATAGAAAAACACGCATCCTAACTGTAAGCAGGCTTGGATCTCCACAAACCTGACTCTTATTCGGACCTCCACCTGGTTGTTTCCATGGAAATGGTGTTCCTTTGGCTATAATATTCCACAGCATGCCATAAAACTAATCTATCTCCATAGAGAATGTTCCGAAGTATTGTTTTAATGCATTGACTTTCCACCTCCAGATAGTTACATACTGTCACTTTAATATAGCCTGCATTTGGTCACACAGGGTAGGTATGCTAATCTTATAAACAAAAGGTTGTTGGTTCGTCCCCAAGTTCATACTGTGGTTGTGTCCTTGGGCAAGGCATTTTACCTACCTCGCCTAGCTATCAGTGTTGTGTATTAAGTGATTGATTTGAGTGATTGATTTAGTAACTACTTAATAGTTAGACATAGGGCTTTAAGTAGTTACTAGGCCTGAATCATTCTTAATACACTATTTGTCCGTTATTACTAAGTCTTTCTTCATGCGTTAAGGCGTAGTTATTATAAAGTGTTACCATAAAAAGTTACTGTCAGAGTATTGTTTTTGTCAATGGTGCCAATAATTCAAAATCACAACACTCCTTATTGTTTTCTTAATTGCAGCTCTAACACTTCACATTGTTGTATTGGTACGTGCCGTCTGTATTTGAGAACCGGTTGGACGAGTATGTGTTATGGAGTCGGAGGAGGAGGTATGTCTTCGCTCCAGTCTGGCAGGTATCCAAATGTCCCAGGTGCCAAAGAGCTTCAAAGAGGAGGCGAGTGAGGAGACAGGCTCGCGTCTGTGACAGCTCTGGTATCAATCATTCTCTGCAAAAAACACATTCATGCCTCTCCTGGCCCCTTGAATCTGGAGAAACTACCGTCTAAAAGTGTAGGGATGTCATGGTATCAACTATTAGTGTTAGTATTATTGTGAGAAAGATCACGTTCACATGATTTGATTAGGGCTGTAGTGGACTAAAGATATTTTTGATCAACTAAAGGCATGTCCCAACGATCCATTAGTTGACTTAAAACGGGGCGGGGGACAAAAGCTCTCAAAACTATTAACTATCTCTATAATCTGATTATGTATCTGACCAAAACTGCACTCACAAGGCCAAAATTTACGCAATTTACCTATTTACGCAGAAAAGTACTATGAAACGAAGCACTTACATGAACAAATTCAATTCAATTTTTATTTATTAGCACATTTAAAAACAACTTCAGCTGCCCAGACAAAAACAAATAATACAATACACAGGCCAAGACCAAAAAAACACCAAGATATGCTGTGTAGCTAGTATTAAATGCCAGGGAGAAAGGTGTTTTTTTTTTTTGTCTAGTGTTAAACTGCGTTAAAGACTGAGAGGATCTGACTGGCAGAGGGAGACCGTTCCGTAGTCTGGGAGCTGCCAAAGAAAAGGCTCTGTCACCAGAAATGAACATCAAACTCATGATTCACTCCCAAGTCTTCAACTAACTCACTAATACACTGCTGCTGTTGTGCCATATAAATCCTTAAAATCAAAATAAAACCAGCCCTATTTTCGATTATTCATAATTAGTTAACCTATAAAATTGAAATCTTTAATTGTCTTGATTTTAAATGGTCTTATAAATGACTACTCCTCTAGTTTGAATTCAAATAGCCAGATAAAAAGCATTTTACATTTCACAAAAAGGCTAAACCAACTCCCAAATATTCAGCTAAATCACTCCATGGCTTATAGTGGTCCATATAAACTCAGTTACTATACTAGCCCAAGGTCAGAAATGCACTTTTATGGTTTAATTATTACTTAAAGAGATCACTTTCAGATATAATTATAACTTGCAATGAAAACAATCGTATTATGTATCTATCTAACAAGAGTGGACATTGGGGGGGTGGGAGAAAGCCGAGGAGACAAGGTGAAAGCTACCCCCTTGTGGTCAGGATAATCGTCACAATTATAATATGATGGCTATAGAGGTTTGTGCAGTGGGTCCAAAATCTAAATGTCTGTTCACTGTTTCTGTACAAGTTCCATCCTCCCTTCTTTTATATTGCAAATGAAATAAAAAGAAAATTTTAAGTAGCCTTGAATTTACAGCATTTACAGCATTTGTTTATAATTATTTCTTGGTATCAAATTGTTGAGTTTAGGTGTTAAAGTGGTCTCACATCGAAAAATTGCAGCGCCGCATTTTATTTGTTCCAAGGGCAAAGCAAAAAAAAATTAATGATTTGCTGCAGTGAAAAAAACAGGGAAGCAAAAATGAACTTTCACTTGGAACTTTTAGCCTAACCAATGCAGCTTAAAAGTCCTATATTACGCAAAACTGACTCATGTGAGCTTTTAGCCATGTTATAATGTTGTTACCTCATCAAAAAACATACCTGGAGCTGTGTTTCATTCACACATGTTTGATTAATCCTGGATTATTAGTCTGTCTACATCTCCAAGGCTCAAAACGCTCTGGTCCACCTTCTGATGTCATTTAGTGGTAGTTTTAAGGTTAACAGCTATTTTTAGCCTCAACTGAACTGCTTTACTATTCAATACTAGAATAACCTTAAGTTGCTGCTTTTTGTGTTTGAATATTTTTGTTTTACCTTTTGTAGAGCTGAGATTGTCACTGAAAGTCTCTAATATCTGTTGGTGCACTGAGGAGTGAAGCAGTTTCAATGAGGCTAAAACAATAGCTGTAACTTTAATGGCTGAAGGAAGGCTAAAGAAGGAACAGAGTGTTTTCAGTTTGAGAGAAGAACTCAGCCTAAATATGCAGGATTTTATGTCTTGAACGTGTGTGAATGAAACAAAACACTACTCCAGGTATGTTTTTGATGAGGAAACAACATTATAACATAAATAAAAAAATAGTGAAATACAGTCCCTTGAGTAGCCCTAACACACGTTTATACGTAGATAACTTCTATTACAATTATTAAAACATAATTAAGTAAACAGTGTCCCTGAGTATAACGAACAAAAACATCCTACTTATTTAAAGTATTTGTGGCCCGGAAGTTGACCTGGAACATGCCCAAATTTGGTATGTTACTACCAGGCAAGTTGATGTAATGCCATAATGTTATCTTTTAAAATCAGATACAAGGAAAGGCATGTCGAATCATTTCACAATTACCCAATTTTATTATTTACAGTAATTAGTCTTAAGCATGACGCCTGTACCTGTCAGCTGCTTAGAACAATATATGATTCTCCTATTGATACTTTGCAGCTGATGTCATCACCATTCACGGGGGTGATGCTAACTAGAGGCACTGATCTGTCTGTTACTCAAGTTAGACTTTAATCTGAGCGTTGTTTTAAAACAACCTGTTTTTCAGTTAGTCACTCTCACCTTTTTTAATTCAAAATCCAACACCTAAACAGGACCATGAACACTCGTCTTGATCACAGTCTCCTGAAAGTGTGGCGTTTAAATCCATTTTGTATTTTTTCTTAAAGGTCCTATATTAAACAAAATCGATTCATGTGAGCTTTAAGTTATGTTATGTTAAGAGATTGTTGCCTAATCAAAAACATACCTTGTGTTGTGAGTTGTGTTTTGTTTCATTCACACATGTTTGAGTCACCCTTTATTATTAGTCTGTCTAAATCCCCAAAGCTCAAAATGCTCTGTTACACCTTGTGATGTCATATAGTGGTAGTTTTCAAGTTAACAGCTGCCTTTTACCTTTAGTTCAGTAGAGATTGGCAATTCCAGGGGTGAAATTATCCAAATGATTTTAGTGAAGTTTGGAGTTTAAAAACACAGTGGAGCACTTCCTCTATTACAAAATGACATCACAAGGTGGACCAGAGCCTAAATATGCAGGGTTTCTGTGTTGAACATGTGTGAATGAAACAAAACACACTCCAGGTATGTTTTTGATGAAGAAACAACATTATAATATAGATTGAAAATAGTGCGATATAGGCCCTTGATGTTTTCAAACCATCTAAAAACTTATCAGACTGTGTTTGCTGATGTGTGCATTGTGTCTTCATGGTAACTGTTGACCATTCCGCCATAGACGTGCATGCAGTACCCCCCCGGCGTGATGTCAGAGCAAAGTATCAATTGTTTCCTCTATACATTCTTTTCATTCGCACAGCCTCCTCAGTAAAGGTGATGATAGCGGCTGTGCATAGCTGACGACTTTGGCATATGAATGTGTCTTTGTGAAGCATGAAGAAATATGTTGAAAATATGAATTCTTTTGTCAGCCAATGGTTCTTGCTCCTTCCTCTCTCTGTAGATGCTGGGGCCTCCTTTGTGGCTGCAGCGTGGAATGTAAATTATGGCCCATGTATGTAGCCTCCGCTCTTCAAATTCTTGTGTGCAAGTCGAGAAGAAGATTCAGTTTTGCCACGGATCATGTTTCCAGCCGATGAACTTGTGAGATTACTTTTTGTTTATTCCAGACGTTGTGAGAATGTGGTTTGTTGCCCAAGGAGTATACGGTAAAATGTCAAAGTGATACTATGTGCTGCAGACAAGACAAGATACAAGATTGGGTGCACGAGAACGAGACAAGACAAGGTTTTGATACAGGTTATAATAACTGCATCGTGTGGTTCACTTCACAGTTTGGTCCCTTACAATTCTTTATTTATTTCATTGAATACTTTCACTGTCATTGTACCGCTGCTTTTTGAAACTGCGCCTTCTCAAAATGTTAAAGAGGGGGTATTACACTTCGATGGGGTAATAACTGATAACACATTACATATTTAGATCGCTGTGTTACCTTTTATTGTTTTGAAAATGCTATATTCGCTGAAAACAACATAATAACATGTTTAATCAGTTTCAGTCACTCCCTCTTCAGAGTGCTCTCACATTACAAAAGATGTACTTTCCACTAATGAAACTATTGCACGCCATATCAAGTTTGTGAAGTTGTATTGTTTTTGTATCAACCTTTGGATAGAATCGTGCTGCTAACCATAAGGAGGGTTTGAATAGGGCTCAGGAGAGATCGCTAAATTACTCAAACATGCATGGATGACATTTAAAATCTCTTCAGGCATGTTTTTGATGAGAGAACAATGTTATAATATGGCAGAAAGCTCCAAAAGTCACCTTTGCATTATACCCCTTTAACCGTTATTTTCCCAAACCAAATGCAAACATGGGGGAAAAATTCCACAATATAATTTTTGTCATGTGTGCACAATCTTGTGGTAATTTGATCTTGTCCTATCTCTATACATTACTGTTTTTATTTTCCATTACATAACAATGTTCTGCCCAAGGTTGTTCATATATTTCCTCAACATCCGGTGGCTGCAAACCATTTATTGTAAAGCAGTCAACTATTTTTACTTCCACCTCTCTTTTCAGCATTTATGTCCAGTTTCTTTCGTTCAAGTCTGAATTCAGGTCAAGGCTCTTTACAATTACATCACTATATATTTCAATTCCTGTATGTAGCCATGCGGGGTAAGAATGCAATTGGGAATACTCCGTGAGAAGAATTTCCTACTTGGATCAATAAAATATAGCTGGAGGTTGATTCTCACACAGGTTCAGAAGTAATAGCCAGATTTAGTGCCAAGATAAATAGGCAACATCTGGGTTAGACACAGGCAGACTTGTAATTCTTGTTCTACAAATGCTCGTTCTTCAAATGTTACAAATGTTGTTTTGTTGTAGAGCTGGCCGATATGATGATAATATCATATACCGTGGTACTGAAAGAGCATGACGGGTCACCTTCGTCTGTTAAAAAAATCTCCTCTAGAATGTGCAAAGTTTATATTTAACACTGCAGCCAATCACTTCCTCCATGAAATTTATATTTTCAGCCATTTGACAGCTATTAAACCTTTATTTTGCTGTTAAAATAGCTTTCTTTTAATTTGAAGAAATAACAAATTCACAGAAGCTGAAAACGCACACAGCTCCTTCTGCCGGTCAAAACAGTAGTGCGTCATGGATACACACTCACTTTGGATGTACTGTTTGGATGTTATTTTCTTCATGTCTATGAAGGACAGAGGATTAGGTGTTTGGACAGGACAAACAGGTCAGTGAACAAACTTCATAAACTGCCCAAATAAACAGGTCAGTGTTATGTTTTCCTTCGCTTGAACACATTACATATCCACCTGTCAAGACACGTGCATTAAGTTTAACAATCAAACCTCCAATGTTATTTACTGTCACAATTTCACATATTTACTTGTGATTTGAAATTTAAAATAGTAAAAAAGAGGAGCGAGGTGGCAGTGGGCAGGCGCAGACATGTGCGTGCAAGTGGACAGGAGAGAGACGCGAGGCTTGTTGGTCATTTAATGATGTATTTTTCATTTAAATAAGCTAAATTCACACGTCTCTTATTAAATTAGTATTATTTTATCTATTTACACACAGTGTATGTGCTATCTAAGGAAAAAAAAACAAAATTTTACTTGAATTTAATAATACCCTCTATGGCGGTATAATTAGGGGGCAGACTATATAAAACTCTATTTTGTTGTGTTTGTTAATATATCCAAAGAAACTAAATATGCTACTATTGTAAGGTTGTACAGTTATTTCTTATCTTACAGAGCCTAAAATGAAAATGTGTCAGTGAATATGTCGCTGTGATCTATGACACCGGTGGATCATTATAATTTGGACATTTTAAATCTCAATATTGATCTAAAACATCTTAATAAAAGAAACAAGCCTGAAGCTGACTTCAACGTTAGAAAACTGCAGTGCCCAACGGGAGAAGACGTCGCAGCAAATGTCATCATAATAAAGAGCTGTGAAGTTGTCAGCACCTCCTAGGAACAGCTGCAGATCATGTTAGCAGATAGCGGATTTATTTTCATTTGTGCAAAAAATGACTATGTGGTGCTGTCGATTCCAAGATGTTTCACCAATTTAGAAAGAATGAGAGAACGAAGTAAGTACAAACATGCACAAATCACTCCAAATACAACTTGAAGAGGGCAAATGAGAAGGGAAAAAACTACAACATGATCAAAAGCTCTAAAAAGTCGATTTTGCACAATAGGTCCACTTTAAAGAGCCTGTACCGGATTTTTTGTCTTGCCCCAGTGTAGATATGATGTATAAGCAGCTCTTGAGGTCAAAATGATTTTAATTGTCTTTGAATAGCACTTTGTGTTACTTGCTACGTATGAAAAGTGCTTTATAAATATAGTTTGTTTTATTGATTCATTGATTGATTCAAATCCATAACAGACTGGATCAGTTGAAATGTACAACAGTGGTGTTCCAGTTTTGCGGTGTAGTCTGTCCACTGACCTTTGACCTTGGCGATAACAGTGCCGGCCGCTCCGAGGATGTCCACAGAGTTCAAGGTCTGGTGCTTCCCGATGACCGCCTTCAGAACCCGGAGCAACTCGGAAAGACGCTCCTGAACCACGCGCTGGAGGTCGTCATGGAGATCTGAGGAGAAAAAGAACAAAAAAAACAGATTTAGTTTCACAAATTCATAAAAAACAAAACACTCTTCGATAGGTATGTTAAGATTGTTCGATGAATCCATAATTGTGAATATCCAGGTCACAATATAATCGTAAAAAGAAGAAAAAATAAAATCATCTATTTGCAGCAAAGCAGACAACAAACAGTCTTAGTGTTGCTTTAATCAAATGAAAGTGGACTTAATATAATGTATTGGGAGCATGTAATATTGTAAACAACTGGTTAATGCATAATCCTACTTCATGGTTTTGCTAACAAGGGTTGGTTCAATGTATCTTAGCACCTCATCTTTCTATAGCAATGGTATGTAATGCATATAGAAACGTATTGCCTCAATAGTGACAGAAAATTAGCACAGACTCTCCTTTCCCTTTGATCATGTTTAAAAGTAAACCTCTAAACTAAACTAAACTGTTCCACAAAAGTACTCTCTTTAATCTAAAAAAGTTCACCTTTTGGAAGGGAGAATATGACTGACGATTGCGTGGCATTACTTTCTTTATCTATCTAACCAGACAGATACAAGGAAATCATGTGAGTGTGTGTCACTATACCAAAAGTGCCCTATTTCTAACTGGCACAAAGGTGAATTGCAGTTTAACAAACACAACACGATGCAAATAGAAAACGTAACCTTAACCTTGAGTTACAAATGCTACAAATATTTGGACACCAAGACTACGACAAGCAATCCATATTTGAATCGTTTTATTTCGTACAACTTTTGGAGTACTTGCCTCCATTTAAAAGTGTATTTTGATTTAGTTACTTTTCTATGGTAATAATACAACATCATATTTGATCAATTTTTTTCCTCATATTGATCAATTTTCAGAGGTGGGTAGAGTAGCCAAAAATTTTACTCAAGTAAGAGTAATGTTGCAAAATAATATTACTCAAGTAGAAGTACAAAGTAGTGGTCCAAAAAATTACTCAAATGAGAGTAAAAAAGTATTTGTGAAAACTACTACTCAAGAGTAACCAAAGAGTAACCAAAACTTTTACTCAAGTAAGAGTACTGTACTGTACCTGATGCGCACTTCCATAAAAAAATATATTACTCAAGTAGAAGTAAAATGCTAGAAAGGTACTCTGAAAAAGCTACTCGAGTAAATGTCAGTTAAAATTTGACTAATTGCACAGCCCTAAGCAACAGTAAACATTTTTGTCCAGCTTTTTTTTGTACTAGAGTCCACAGATTTCACAGTCTCACATTTCTATCTATTAATCATAATTGTCATTCAGGATTCACTTGTGTAGTCTCCTAATTCCTCCCACTCCTCTGTAGTACTCTGGCTTAACTAAAGCTTTGTCATTTCTTAACCATGAAACTCCAGTGTCTGATGTGAATCGTCTTAGGGTGGAGCAGACAGTGCATAGACAGTGGCGGTTGCGGTTCGGAGCCGGTGAAAAGAGTCAGCTGATAGGGGCAGGAAGAACGCGGTGATGCAACTTCCTGTTCAGAAGATGATCTGTCTATTACAATATTGTCCACATTAGACATTAGTATCAAAAATCAGATACTAATCAATACTAAACTAGATACTCATTTGAGCTCGATACTAAAAAAGTCACATTCACAGGACAGAAATGAACCTTTCCTGAATAGCTTTAGAATGATCTTGAGCTGTATCAGAATAAATATAAGACACAGACTAGTACACGCCCATGGACCATTATGGAACCTACCTGGACAATTAAGGGATTAGCTATCAGACCACATGGTAATATAAAAGAAGTACTATGATTTAATGTTGAAAATGTTGTTTACTATCATCATGGTTTCAGAATCGGTATTGAGTATCCCTGAAATTAGACATTGTAACCTCAGATTGTCACAATACTAATATTTCTAACTTAATTTCAATGCTAAGAAAAAGGCTTAATACTCAATATACAATACAGATTTTGATGCTAAAATAACATTACCACATTGTATTAAACTAGTTTTGTAATAGTCCAAGGCAATTCTAAAGCTATTCAAAAAGTCTAATTTAGTCAGATTTCTTTCAGTATTGATACTTGTTCAACTGAGTCTTCTAGTAGTGTTGTCACGATACTAAAATTTTAAACTCGATTTCGATACCAAGAAACTGAGTCAATATTTGATACTGATTACGATATCACAATGAAGATAAAAATGCAACTTTTTTAGTAATGGAATGTAATTTTCATCAATAATAGTATTTTCTTTATGTTACCATGATGTCTCTATTCGTTCTGATAAAGCTCAAAATGACACTAAAACTGTTCAGGAAAGCTCACATTTTGTCCTGTCAATGTGATAATTTGCAGTATCAATGCTTGTTCAAATGAGTATTTAGTTTTTTTATTAGTTTTAGTATTGATTCAAATCTGGATTCCATTGTGAGCACCTTACAACGCATTGCAATGAATGAAAAACACTTTATTGCAATCCCTTTTTAGATAACATAATCTGTCAAAAAACAAAACAACAATTAAAGTAGGAGCATGGAGTAAGCAGATAGGGCAGGAAGAAGTGGCGACGCGGTGATGCAACTTCCTGTTCAATAGATCATCTCTGTATCTGCAAAGACAGGTTAGGCTTTGTGGTCCGTCTTTCAACACACCCAAATATAACTGACAGATTCGGAAACGTCCATGTGTTTCGGTTCTGTTGTGTGAGTCAAAATAGTATTGTTAGTGCTATTGTTAGCAAATTGAGGAATACATGTATGAGCACATATGAGATGTTTAATGTTTTTATGCTAGTTGTTTTCTGATTTACCTTTTAGTATTTGTTTAGACTATTAAAAGTGTTACTAGTTACGTGTTACTACTGGTTGCTTAAATTAATAAATAAATGTATTATAGCAAAAATATCACTATTGTTATAACATAAATAGTGGTCTAGTAACATGAACTAAGTAACAATTGAGCAATAGTTAGATGTTGTATTATGGTTGCTAAAAACTGATTCAAAAATTGTTCAAATGTCTTCAATTCTATGGAGTTTGATTTTTTTTTGCCAATTTCTACATTTCTTTAGTTCATACAATACACAGTATATACAAGTTGATGCATTAAACTTTTTAGAATTACCTTAAAGGTCCTATATTATGCAAAATTGACTCTTTTAGCCACGTTAGAGTGTCATTACCTCATCAAAAACATACCCAAAGTTGTGTTTTGTTTCATTCACACATGTTAAAGTAACCCTGCATTATTAGTCTGTCTACATCCCCAAAGCTCAAAATGGTCTGTTCCACCTTGTGAAGTCATTAATAGATATACACAGATACCATTTTAGTCTATAAATTGGTGTAATAAGACAATTTACTTGCCAATGTTGGCCCAAAACATATCATAATATTAAACTTGTATTTTTACAAAGCTGATCTGTAATACAAAATACATTTGGATATTTTTTTTTACCTTATGCTTTTTGTGTTTTAAGGAAATTAATTATATTTTCAGTCCCTGCCCTAGTATCGGTTGATATAAAGTATCGGCATATAACACATTTTAGTTTTACCCTTTGTTTCATTTGAGATTGCCACAGAAAAGTCTTTCATATCTTCTGGTGCACATAGGAGTGAAGAAGTTTCAACGAGGCTCAAATAATAGATGTAGCTTCAAAGTTTGGCAATCCAGGGCTGCAAATTATTCAAATGATTGATGAAGTGTATGGAGTTTAAAAACACAGAGGAGCACTTCCTGTATTACCACTTAATGACATCACAAGGAGTGTTTCCAGTTTGAGAGAAGAACTCAGCCTAAATATGCAGGATTGGTGTGAATAAAACAAAACAACTCCTGCGTAACATAGGCCCTTTAAAGAAAGTCGATTTCCAAAGTTATCCTAAAATAGGCACAGCCAGTGGTGACATTTCGTGCTTACTCTTTACAGATTCTTATACAAACTTTTCCTCCTGTGATAAACAAACTGGAGAGGTTACATTTTTCCATGTGGTTTTAGAAGATTTGTGGAAGACAGGAATGCTCCAAACACATTCGAATCACTCCTCTTCTCTCATTTTGTTAACCATATCCCAAAGTGTCAACTGCCCTGCTATGAAAACAATGTCCGCTGAACCAAACAAGGCCAAAGAGATGACAGGATTTATAATGTTTCACAATCTGTCAAATTACAGACGCCACACTGGGGCAACAGTGGCTCGTGTGGTAAACTGGTCATATAAATGGAAGGGTGAATCCAAGTTCAAACCTTGAGCAAGACACTTCAGCCAACACCCACCTAGTGTTCAAACTTGCACACACAAATCAAAATTGGGACAGACATGGGCGAGACTCGGGTTGGGTACCGTTTAAAGTGGGACTAAACATCTAAATTCCACCCACACATTTCAAGAGCTGCTAAACTGGGCAGTGTCTAAAGGACCAAAGAAAAGAGTGGGCAGGATGGGCGGGGTTTGGACATATGAGGAACAGCGTGATTGGTCTAACAGGTATCCACACTTCAAACTCCGCCCTGGCAGCCAGGTATTTATAATCAGAAACATCTGGCTATAAACAGGGCAACCCTTGTGTGATGTCACCTACTGGAAGCCCTGTGTCTCAGATCACATGACCCTGACATGTGGTGTGCCTCAGAGGTCAATCCTGGGACCCCTATAGTTCAATCTCTACATGCTGCCGTTAGGCCAGTTAATACGCAGCAATAATGTGTCCTACCACAACTATGCAGATGACACTCAGATCTATGTCTCACTGGCAGCAGGTGAATATGGACCAGTGGATTCACTCTGCCACTGCATCCAACAGATCAGAGTGTGGATGCAAAACAACTTTCTCCAGCTAAACTCAGACAAGACTGAAGTCTTTGGCCCACAAAAACATAGAGAAAGTGTCAGCAGCCACCTCCAGTCTCTCTCTCTAAACCCTTCAAATCAGGCTAGAAATCTAGGGGCAATAAGGGACTCAGACTTGAACTTTAACAGCCACATCAAATCAATAACATCTGCAGCTTTTTACCATCTAAAAAACATTGCAAAAATTGAAGGTATACTGTCTAAATCAGACTTGGAGAGACTTATCCTTAGGGACCGGCCTCCTGCTCGTGCCCAAAGTCGGGACTAAACATGGGGAAATCAACATTTCAGTTTTATGCAGCCAAAACCTGGAACAATCTTCCTGAAGATGTGAGACAGGCCTCTACTTTGACAATGTTTAAATCCAGGCTCAAAATGCTTCCGTTTAGCTGTGCATATGACTGAAAGGTTTTTATTCTGCTCATTTAATGGTAATTTTATGATGATTATTTATGTTTTGATTTGTTTGTATTGTGGTTTTACTGTCTTCCTTATTCCATAGAGCACTTTGAATTACTTTGTGTATGAATTGTGCTATATAAATAAACTTGCCTTGCCTGTGTGATGTCACCCACTGGAAATCAATACTGGAAATTGCAGAGGCCACTGAAGGCAGCACAAATTTAGATTTACATGTTTTGACCAGAAAGCTGTAAATGTACCCAGTTTGCACTAAAGCTGCCCAAAAATGACTAGGAACAGGTAGATCCTGAGTAGGGCTGCATGATTTTGGAAAAAAATCTAATTGCGATTTTTTTTCTGAAGTATTGCCATTTTGATTAGATTTGCAATATATGTATACTGAAATAACTGCAGCCTTTGCGATTTGAGAGAGCTCTATATAAAGTTACTAGGCTGTGTCATCACAAATTAACTCAGAGTATAAGACCATAGACTAGTACATGCTCATGGACCACTGGAACCTACCTGGACGACTGAGGGATTACACAGATAGGCCACATGGTAATATAAAAGAAAGTACTATGATTAAAAATTTAAAGTTAAAAATGGCATTATATTGTCTAAATAAAGAGACATCATCATGGTATCGGAATCGGTATCGAGTCTATTCCTTAGTATTTGAAATTTTAGTATCTTGACAACACTAGTCTAAACTACAGGTACAAGATGTGTCTACACGAAGACAGGATATTTTGTTCTTTCCAGAGGACATTTTGTAGCGTTTGCGATTTGATAATGGCGGTATATTGTGCGGCCCCATCTCACGGTCATCGCAAGGCTAAAATTGTAACACTGCCCCACTGTATATGAGCAAAAACACTCGGTATCAATGCGTTATAGTAATTCAAAGGCCTTTTCAGAGAACTATATCTGACAAAAACAAAGCAACAATTAAAGCAAGGACACGGTCTACCCCTCTACAATCACCAGGGGGGAAGATAGTGACTCTACCTCCTATCAGCGGAGCGAGTGGGCACAGGAGGACAATAGGTGAGCAGGACCCGGACTGGAAAACTCAAAGTCATCTGCTTTTCATCAAGGCCAAGACCGCACTAACTGGAGGGGAGGGGTCGCTCAGGATTTATTGCGACATTAAAAGGAATTACAAGGGGAGTGAAAATGAGCCCCCGCCTGAAGCTTTTCACTGGAGGCTTGTTTTACATGGACGGTTTAATTTAAAGCTACAGTGTGGGGTTTTTAGCTTGAAATTATGATCCAGAAAAGTTTACAGTCTTGTCAGTGTTTTGAGTACAAGATACGGTAGCCCTGCAGGTACATACTGTTGACAAAGAAATGGAAAATGTTCAATGGTTAGTTCAATAGTTCATTTTAAAGGTGAGATTTTAGTGTTTTGCCTGAAATGTTCCACAGTATGGCATTAAACTTTTCTATCTCCGTGGAAAAAGGAGGTGACATCACCAGACAAAGTTACATGCCAGATCTGTGGAGAGTTGAGAGTTTATTGCCATGCTGTGGAAGATTACCTTACAAAGAAACAGATTATCCAAGGTGGCAGAAAAGTTACATAGTGCAGCTTTAAAACTTCTAACAGGCCTGTGTGCCAATATGAAATGTAACTTCAGTAGTGTTTATTTTGTTAGTTTGGGGAACTTGTTGTATTCTCTTATATGGCACTAATAAAATACGCAAGGTTTTAATCTATACAGTATTTCTTCCTTGAAAAACTAGCTTGGTAATATAAATATGATATAACATATTATATAAGTCAAAGTTAAAGATTAGTCTGAAGCTGAAAGTAAAATTCTAAGAGGAAGTATTGACAGTGCTCTCAGAGAAAGTTTGCAATACCTCAGTCCACCACCTTTTATTTTATTTTTTCATTGAGCTAATCCACGTCAGGCAGTAAGTGGATTGAATTAAGATTAACATTTTGAACTTTCCCAGACAGCCAAATATGTTTATGGGCCAGACATCTACTATTACACCCCGACTTCCAGAAGAGGTTTTCACACATGCAGACCAAAGGATAATGTTCAAAAATCTTACGAAAAATTCCAAATAAGTGAGCCTTTTCTGCTTTAAACCCCCTCGGGATGACAGGAAAACAACTAATCCCCTGTGAAGCTTGGGCTGGCCTCACCTGCTCAGCTGTCCCGGGGCAAAAGGGTCTTGACCCCTCCACACACGCACTTTGAAGTGACACTCCCAATTTAGCCCTCCTTAAAGGCGCTGTACCTGATGTTCACTGTCTTAACAACGGGAAAAACAGAACTACTTCATTTTAAACGGTTTGCGGTCCAAAGTTATTCCTTATGCATTCTGAGCATCTAAATTATTCACTGCAATGGGTTTATGAGCTAACAACAACCAGCACGCCAACACAGACTTCCTAATTATCGGACAATAAAATGCATTCTAATTAGATGCAGAGACTACAGGCCTCACAAGCTGCTTATACAATACATCTGTACTGGGGCTGGATATATTTTTCTCAGATACATGTGAAAGGTACAGGGCCTTAAGTTGTGGTCACTGCATGTGCTGTGGGTTGAATAGCCTCCTCTAAAATAAGAAGAAATACCTAAGTTACTCAAGAAAATGTGCTGCAGTAACTGTGACGTCCCACTTTGCAGCCTCATTTATCAAAGACTTGAGTGAGACGAGCTTTCACCAAATGACAAAGGATGCATAATGACTTACAACACCTGAGAATGGACAGAAATGGTATGCCTATCTGTAATGAAGATGACAGTTGCTCATTTGCGTTAAAAGAAAGTATGTTAATTAATCAAATCTGTTCTTGAAAAGACGTGAGGGGAAACAAAATGGGGGTTGAAGAAAATCAGCGCTATGGCAACGACGACAAACAAATGCCCTGAACGAATCACTAGCAATGCCACAGCAGACGTAACATGAATTAATTGGAGAAAACCAAGACAAGGTTACAATCCTGCATGGTTTGTGCTCAATAGAATCTTTAAATGTAAAGACAAAATTGAATGACAAATTCCAAATATGGCTAATTCGTGTTTTGTCGTGTTTTCCACCATAGACTGTATGTGATAGACTATGATAGACAATGATAGACAATACGTCAATGTTCACTTTCCAAAATTATGAAATACTATATACAACTAGACCTGTCACAGTAACACATTTTGATTTTCTAACTTTCTGTTGGTTAAATCAGTTCTCATGTTCAGCCCTAAGAGGCAACTGCTGTTGTGATTTTGGGCTTTACAAAAATAAACTGAATTGATGTGCGATTTATTGCTGAAGAAAATATAGATGATAAATGATAATATTGAAACAAATTTATGCCACTGGCATAAAAACCCTAAAGTAGAATTATCCCCAAACAACGATTGTACAATATGAAAAAAAAAACTAAAGAAGTGGTAGTTAGCTTCTAGAATGAGTCACAGAAGTTATTTGGAACAGGAAAACTAACAAAGTCCCCACGATAAATACTGATCCCCAAAGATAAGATAGATAAGTCAGTATAACCCAACTACATTATAATATATATAATATGTATATATAATATACATTGCAATTCACTTCAGCAACACTGCCATGGACCCCTGCAGAACCCTGATCCACTGCATATAATATCAATATTTGTTTATTCAAATCAGGGCTAAACAATTTGTGATTAATATCTGATTATGATTTTTCTGATAAGCATTGTGATCGCGATTAGATTTGCAATTTATGTGTTAAAGGTCCTATCTCATTGAGTTTTTGTGTTTTGTTTCATTCACACGTGTTTGAGTAATCCTTTATTATTAGTCTGTCTACATCTCCAAAACTCAAAATGCTCTGTTCCACCTTGTGATGTCATGTAGTGGTAGTTTTCAAGTTAAAAGCTACCTTTTACCTTTTGTTCAGCACAGAACAATTCCAGAGCTGAAATTATCCAAATGATTCTAGTGAAGGTGTATGGAGTTTGAAAACACAGTGGAGCACTTCCTGTACTACCATTTGACATCACAAGGTGGAACAGAGTGTTTTCTGTTTGAGAGAAGTGAGCCTAAATATGCAGGGTGTGTGTGAAACATGCGTGAATGAAACAAAACAATTCCAGGTATGTTTTTTATGAGGAAACATTATAACAGATCAGAAAAAAGCGTAATTTGGGCCTTTTAATAACATGATTCAGTTCAAAGTTCACATTTTAAAACTATCCAGAATAATCGACAAAAAGACTGAAATATGAACCGACAAAGTAATATAAAAATCACATTTAGCAGATTTATTTAGTTGTTTGTGGGGAAATTGTGGTACTTCAAAAACTGCAGCTTTTGCGACTTGCTAATTGCGTCCATTCAACTTGCGATTTCAATTGCGATTAGTTTACAGCCCTGGTTCAAATCACCACTGACAACTGCTCCTGTCACAACAATGGCATCAAAAGGAGGCCGTGGAAATTGACTGCCGATCGCGGGGGCCATGCTGTTGTTTAGAGATAACAGAGCGGCGCTGTATTGTTTCAAGGAAGACCCCCTGCTAACGCTACACAGAGCTAGCAGCCCTGTGTTTCTTTACAGCGAGGGGGAAAGAGATAGAGGCCTCCAACCGCACGTCTCGATTCCGATACCACAAGGACAAAAAAAAACACTCTTTATTTAGACAATAGAATGTGATTTTCAACATTAAATCATATTACTTCATTTTATATTACCACGTGGTGTTATATCTGTGTAATCCCTCAGTCGTCCAGGTAGGTTCCAAATGCTCTGTGAAAATGGAGAGAGACCAAAGATGCGTAACGTTTTTCACTGAGTTCTGATTCAAATACATCACAATTAAAGCTGCACTACGTAACTTTTTCTGGTGGAAAGTATGTCACCTGCTTGCATTCATGGAGATGTCATTGCTTTGCCTGTAATGTTCCACAGTACGGTATTAAACTTATTATGCATTTAGTCAATTATAGGTGTTGTCACTGATTAAAAAAAAAAAATACCTGGAAAAATATACATTCTTAGTGTAAGCAGGGTCGCCTCACCACAGATCTGACCTGTAACATGGCCTGTTGGCGTCATTGGAGATAGTAACATTTAACGCCAGGCAAAAGAAATCTTCATAGAGCAATGCACTGTTGATATTTTTGCTTGTTTTTCTTTTTGACAGACTTGGTGGTAGAATACTGCGATGTACTATAGTGACATTTGTTTTATATTGGCATACAGGGAAAAAACAGCTATTGTTTCAAAATGCCTGGGCCAAGGACACACACAAATCTACCAACATCTTTAATGCCTTGGTGTTGTTTTGGTAGGCTACTACTTTTTGGCTGAATGTGCAACCTCAGTGAATCAATACTTTTTGTGTTATAAAAACAATTGCTGGAACTAGGAACACTTGAATCTTGCGGCATCAACTCTATGGAGACTGCATAGTGAAACAACATCTCATTTGTGGTTGTTTATTATGCAAAAAGTACACACAAAAGTACACACGAAAGTACACAACATTACAGCGGAATTTGTTGTAAATAGATTTACAGCTTTCTCACTGACTCATGTCTTTTTCTTGGCTCATTCTCCTTCCAGGAAAACATGACAGTTATTTCAAAAGTGGGAGTCGGCTACAGAGTGTACTCCAGGTGCTGAAGAGGCTGGGGGATGTGTAAGCTTTAAAGTAGTATGCTTTCATCAACAACCGCACTTTTTGAATGACAAGTCCGAAATATGAGTGGAGAGCTGTTTGAATGCTCGCCTTTGTCACCTAAGTGTGAGTCAAGCCACTACACGTTTAAGATAGTGTTTTATCAATGACTGGTGTTTTTGTCTGTTAGAAAGATGACAAAATAATAGTTTGGATATTTACGGTGTTTTGAAGAAAATAACAAAAGTTTGGATTTTTTTTGCATTTTAATATAGTGGGTTCGAGTACTAGTATTACAGGTTCCTGAGTCTATTCAGCGCAGACTGATCCCGCTGTTTGGGCCGTCCTCCTGAGTGAGACTAGGGCACCTCTGCTGCTCTGATAACAACAGTGTTTACGTGGCCTGTGTGGACACATGGGACAGGCCTGAGCAGCTCTGACACAGGGCACATGGGAAACTGCCTCAGGGAGGTTTACCTTTGTACTAAAGGAAGAGAGACCACTGATTTACACTTAGACAGTTAGCAAAACACCTAAAAGCGAGCAAAAATAAATAGATTACTGACAACAAATAGATTAGTAGCATAGTATATAGTAGCATATAGATAAGTAGCGAAAATAGCCAAAAAACATGTACCGGTATTTAAAGATGTCATCCTTGCTCTGCTGTATAAAATATAACAGCTCCTATTTTTACCCCTGTATCTCTGACTGTAAACATTGTTCCCTTGGCCATGTAAATTAAACTGTCAACTTTATTATTTTGAGACAATCTCTTGGGTATCATTACAATTTTATCTGCAGACTGCATAACTTTTTATATCCACAGTGATAGGTGACACTACAGAGCCAAGTCACAGGCCAGCTCTGTGGAGAGGCAAGCACAGTTACAGCAAGAATGTATGTTTTTCAAGGTATTTTTAAGCAAATAAGATTTGTAAATCTAAGGCCAACAGCAAAATGAAACTATAAAAGATAAAAAAAAAAAATACACAAAACTGTATAACTGTAACTATAACTAAAATTGAATTAAATCTAGACAAAGATTCTTGCTTAACCCATTTCAACCATCAAAAAAATTGTGTACTTTTGAAGCTTAAAATTTTTTACTGTGTATATTTTCAATGTATTTTCTGAAAGAATAAACGGTCAGGCTGAAATGGTGCAAGATCACATGTTTACTGTAAATAGTCACATGACCAGAGATGGTTACATAAAAGTTACACCTTGAGGAGACGATGACGCCCAGAATTCTCTCAAATGAAAGAGTAGATTTTGTGTTTTAAATTTAACCCAGGGCAATGACCAGTGGGATAATACTTAATCATGCCAAAGTACTACAGTTGGCACATTAATTTAATAATTTCATCTTTGAGGAAAAATTGGGCCTTAATGGTTTAATTGTGGTTTTATAGTATGCCAAGTACTACACATTTTCTATTGTGCCACATAACGTAGATGTTATCTTAAACTCTTCTGAGCTTTAAAAACATCCCCAACATCTTATCAGCTGACAACGCCTGTGTACCGTCAGTAGCACCATGACCACAGTTTGAGAACAGCTCTGGGCTAAGGTATTTTAAAGTAGCACCCATTCTACTGTGGCAGCTATTTATCTTAGTAAAAGTATAATCCAGGTAATCCAAGGTATTTCTTATAGTGAGCTGTAATTGGCTGAGAGCTTCACACATCAACTGCCAAGTAAACAATGGAGTAAAAGAGTAAAACGCCGGTATGTAACTGTAGTAGTGCTAAACATTTATGGAAGATAAACCCATTGTGACAAATATGATGATTGCAGAATCACATACAGAAGCACTGACATTTGAGGGAAGACTGAAATGTTAAACGTTCCCTTGAGATAAGAGATTTGCAACGATTGCAAAGCATACTATTCTTTCTAAAAAAAAATATAGCCTTCACGAATTAAAATTATTCTAAATGCCATTTCAAGGTGTCTGTGATTAAACTTTCAGTCCTATAGCAAGACAATAGAAACCATGCATATTGTGTAAAATGTCAAAGGCCTGTACCTGATTTTTTCCCAATGCATTTGAGCAAAATGTGTTTTAACCCGGTACTGATACATTATATAAGCAGCTTTTGAGGTCAAAACAGGTCCACTGTGCAATTATCTAGTTATAAAGCGTTGTACTGTCCGACAGTCAGGAAGTGCACATTAGCATGCTAGCTGTTGTTAGCATTACCGTGATGGTAAACTCCGCTCTGACCTCTGAACGTTGTGAAAAGTGTTTATAAACTAATCGGGTGAATAATTAGGTTGTTCAGAATGTGTAAAGTAAGTGAGAAATAATTGTGGACCATTTAAAACTGTTAAAAATGAACTAGACAGTCAAAATCAGGTACGGTGCCTTTAACAGTAACAGTCACTCAGAGAGCACACTGTATTTGCATGTAAAAGGTAAAAGAGATAACAGATGTAGATGGATACATTTAAATAGGAGGTGTGAACAGAACAGGTCGCACTGGTCAGGGATTCCCAACAGGAGGGCCAGAAACCAGAAGTATATACGTTTCAAAATACATCTTACAGAAGCCTACATGTTATTTCAGTTTCACAAGTGTTTCTATTTTGTAAAACTGAAAAGTGTTTGCTTATTTTAACATTTCTAACTTTCTAACTAAAATAAATAGATATATAACTTCTACTTCCACAAACTTCTGAGATAAATCAATTTACTCATGTGTATTACATTTTTAATTTGGTATCAAGCTTTTTCTAGACATGCATCAATCTAGCTTTTACTGTTCCGATACCGATATCAATACTTTGGGTCTCTGCCCTAGTATTGGTTGATATGGGCAGATGCTTAAAGCCAGAGACTGAAAAATATAATATATTTCCTTTAAACACACGGCGTATGGTAAAACAGAACAGCTTTGGAAAATATTATGAGGTGTTTTGAGCCAACATTGGCCAGTAAATTGTCTTATTACACCGATTCATAGACCAAAAAGGGATATCGTCTGAATCAATATCTTGGAACCGATACCCGATCCATCAAAATGTTCAATATCAGTGCCAATATCTGATATCAGTATTGTATGGGTGCATCCCTAGCTTTTTCCTTGGTATTCATGGAGAAATGTTAGCATCATGACAACAATAGAGGTTGTAAAATAACTAGAAACAAGACAAAGAACTGCAATGTTTGTTCTTAAAGTTCTTAAATCAAAAATAGCCATAGACTTATCTCTGGAACTCACTGTATGAAAGCTCTGGACATTCCTACGAGGTGCTTAATGCTGAAGTAAGGTCACAAATGGAGACACATTGTTTCTGTGACTCGTCTCTTTCAAATGTGAAAAATGCTAAGCTCTGAAAATCCTGTCTCCTCCATCATAAATCACAAGGACGAACAGAGATAAAATCCTATCCAATCTGTGCTAGCATGGCTGATCTGCCTGGCTGCAACCCTATCCGGGACAGGTGCTGCTAGGTCTGGATCTTCTAAACAGAGGTCCCCCCTTTGTCCAAACAATAGCCACGTAGCCAATAGCCTAGTGTCTTTAAGTCTTTTCCCAGGCCTTGTTAGGAGATAGAGCCAGACACCCACAGACAGTAAACAGGAGGATAACCATAAACAACTACCTGTGGGCTAGTGGTGGAGGGGCAAGCCGTGAGGTCCAAGGATGGTAAAATGGTGGCGCTAATCAAGGTTGAACAATATATCGCAAAAGTATCATTACAGCAATATTGGTTGACGCAGTGATCGTTATCGCGTAGAATGTGATTTTCAACTTTAAATCATAGTATTTTAAAAAGCTTTTCAGGAAAGGTTCAAGGTTCAAGGTTCAAGGTCCTGTGAATGTGACCTTTTTTAGTCTTGATACTTGCTCAAATGAGTATCTCGTATTGATACTAGTTTTAGTATCAATTCCTAACTGATTTTTGATACTTTCGGCAACCCTATT
This sequence comes from Periophthalmodon schlosseri, assembly GCA_000787095.1. NCBI lineage: Eukaryota > Metazoa > Chordata > Actinopteri > Gobiiformes > Gobiidae > Periophthalmodon > Periophthalmodon schlosseri. The sequence goes on along the minus strand of KN468936.1, from coordinate 52,448 downwards.
GGACAGTACTAGTTCTCTGGTAGTTTGTAGTATGTGTTTGTTTTTGCAACAGGTGCACCGCAGGAATGTACAGCAGCTTGTATCAGCTCTGGAGAAAAAGAGGAAAACAGTGAAAGAAAAACAAGGAAAAGAAGTGAATGTACGCTTCAGCAAATGTCCAAGGAGTTCTAGTTCCCCTGATGGCGCATTCATTTGTGATATATGAGGCCACATAAGCTGAACTTGGTGATCCCTGTTGTGGACTGAGCTCTGCATATTGTCAGAATAAAAAAAAGAATCAATACATTTAGGGATGTTCCGATATGGATTTTTTGAGCCGATACTGATATCTCAAATTTGTCTTGCTGTTGTGGCCGATAACAGATATTTGGTGATACCGATTAAAATCTATAGTATAGGCCAATCAATTAATATTTTCACTCATTAGTCTGCTCCAAAACACAAATCTGATGCAATGAGGACAAACAGGGACTGACACATAGGCACATAGAGTTTAGGGCAGTGCGGAAAAGATATCGGTGCTAAATATCGGCAAAACTTTCGATATTGGACTATAGGGGTGTTGAAAAATATAGATTCTTAAAAAGGATCGCGATTCTACGTCAGTTCTGGATCGATTCCAAATTCTCAAAAATCGATTTTAAATTATATTAACATAACAGTGTTTCCGCCCCCTTTAAATTCTCCTGACATTGCGTCTGTGGAGTTAACACACATTTCTCTTCGTCAGTAAACTGGGATTAAGCTTGTTTAAAAACACATGTTGTGCCACAGCTTCATTAAAAACAGTTGTTTTTGTGGTTTTTAAGTCATCGTTTGCTGCTGGACTTTCTACCGCTCCGCGCACCAGAGCGAGGAGGAGGGGGCTGTCTCTGAGTGCAGACACACACACACTTGCAGCACACACACACAGAGCAGGAGACTTACGTGAGACCGCGCTGAGACCATGGATCCATGGCTGAGACAGAGGAGAAATGAACGAGACAGAGCTACTTTGAGTGACTTTAGCTCTGTGGTCTGCTTAGCCGTGTTGTTGTTAGCAGCAATGGAAAGCTAATGCGCTAACTACAGCCACATCTTGTCGGAGTTAGGGCTAGAGCCCCATTCATCGTAAATAACATTTATTAGAAAATATTTATAATTTTTATCTTTGACAAATAGGCCTATGTATTTAAGTTCAATCACTGCAGTATGGAATTAACTAGCCCTGGATAATGAGTACATCTATTATTTGTATTGAATTATGAACTAATAAAATAAATACAACTAAACGCAATTTCAGGTGCCTTCTTTCGGATTCTTGCCTGATCTAAGAACAATTCTATTTTGTATGGCTGTGCCATTTACATAAAAGATTGTTACAACAGGGAGCTTGAAATGTGTAAAATAAATGTCCTTAGTTTTTCAATAAAAAATAGCTTCAGAATTGAATTTAGAATAATTTTAGAATCGAGAATCGGGACCCCAGTAATTGAAATCCAATCGAATTGCCACGGACTTAAAGATTCGCACCCCTATGTGACCAATATGGATATCTGGGGAAATCAATGGAAGGCCCAGTGGAGTAAAAGGTGCTAAAAACTCGAGACCCTACCATATACCAATATTAACCTTTTGAAACACCCTCACGCACAGAGCCTGCAGTTGCTGATTCAACTCTGTACTATTTCCATTTAACTGTAACTTCCATAGCTGGGGGCAGTGAGTGTATATTGACACATACCTGAGCCGCAGATGTCACTGGAAGTTCTTGGGAATGTCATTTAGAGACATCTGGATAGGGCCGCGCACCTGTCTGCCCCTGCCATGACTACCCCTGTCAGGTATGTGGATGTAACTCCATGTTCACTGTTTGCTCAGAACCATATTCTCTAAGCTGTTCAAACAAGGCAATGGCTGTTTTCAGTATTAAGCTAAAACAACAGTGACTCACCTAGAAGTCACCGAGCGAGTGAAAAGTGAGGCACTGTTCAATGTTTTGGGAAAAGATATTGAAACAGCGTTTAGATTTAAAATGGTTTAAATTTAACGTTCAGTTCGCACATTTTAAAGAAGACATATTGTGCTTGAGTCTGCTATATAGTTATAATCTGTGACACCTGTGGATCATTATGGTGTAAATCTCAATATTTATCCAAAACGACTTAATAAAAGAAACAAATCCGCTGACTTCCACATTAGAAAATTGTGGTGCCCAATGGGAGCTGATAACGCCGTAAACGTGCAGCTGTCAACACCTCCGATGGATAGCTGCGCATTACACTAGCGAGAAGCACATTTTTATTTCATTTGTACCAAAATGACTACGCAGCGCTGCCAAATTTTACACATATCACCGATTAAGGAAATAAATTTGGAATTACAGAACATTGGGCGCGTACTGGTAGAGGTGAAGACGGGGGCTGATTTGTATTCAAGATGCCATTGCTCCAGAGTATAAAGATTACTCAAACATGCATGAATCAAACTAAATACAACTTTGAGAGGGTAAATGAGAAGGGAAACAACTATAACATGGTTAAAAGCTCTAAAAAGTCAATTTTGCTAAGTAGATCCGCTTTAAAGGGCCTGTATCAGATTCCCGTGTATGGGCAAAATGTCTTGCCCCAATACAGATATATTGAATATGCAGCTATTTAGGTAAAAAAATAAGTCTGCTATGTGCTGTCTGCATCTAATTAGACAGTATTTTATTGTCTGATAATCAAGAAGTGTGTGTTAGCATGCTAGCTGTTGTTAACATAGCATTAAAATTTGAAGAAGTATGGATTGCTAAACTAATACCTGAATAACAGAAATGTCTAAACCAGTGTTTCTCAAGTAGCAATACAGGTACGCAACCACTTAGCCACATGGAAGGTTTTCTGCACTTTTTACATCCTTGATATTTTGGAGAATTTCTGGAATTACGACAATAATATAACAGATGTAATTGACAATGTTTGCAGAGGACAATACCATAGAAAACTGCTATTTGAATGGAGTAAATCTTTCATTGTCAACTCACCAATTACCACTAATAATCACCAACTGTTTTGAAATGCTCGTACTGTGTGTGAATTCAAATATGCATAAATCATATCATTTGTCAAAAATTTAGTCCGACTCGAATTACCCCTCATTTCAATTTCGCAGTTGTAAATTTCTGCACGTTTCTCCCCCGTTCAATCCGCCCCTCACCGTGACCAATCCCTACACAAACATTTAAGGCCCATAACCGTAAATCGCTCCCCAGGAAACATGGCCGACCGCAGGCTAGCACAAAAACACGGCCCCTCCGCTTCACTGAACGGGGAAAGTTACTGCCCAACAAATCCTGTATTCTTCCTCCGCGAACAACCGCAGCCCATTAAAACCATTATGTACTCCAAGAAATCAGTGGTTTATGTGAGGCACCAGTCGCGAGTGGCCACTTCACATTGGCAGCGGGGCACACTTGAGGGCAGGATTGGACTGGCATAGTAAAGAGGAGATTACCTGCTTAAAATGGGCTTAATGAAAACACAAGCGACGAGTGGGGAGAGGGGAACGTTCTATGTGCTATGGCTGAACGGATCCGAATCCGATTCCAAGTTAATGTTATAATGATTATTTATGTTTTTGTTTGTACTATGATTTGAATGCATTTTTCTTGTCTTGTGAAGTATGTTGAATTACTTTAGTTACAAATTGTGCTCTGTAAATATACCTTCCCTTGCTTATGTCATACCTGGTGCTGTGTTTTGTTTCATTCATGCATGTTTGAGTAATCCTATCGAGCTCAAAGTACTTGGTTCAACTTTGTGACATCAAAAAGTGGAAAGCAAGTGCTCTTCCGTGTTTTAAGAGTCCAAAAGCATTTTACAGGTCATGAAAAAGGAAGTAATGCTGGTGCGCTGTTAGCATGCTAATTGTTGTTATGCGCAAACTCCACTCTGGCTTCTGAAAACTGAGTAAACTGCTTATAAACTCATCACCATGGATAATTAGAGTGCGTAAAAATGCATTAGGAACATGGAGAAAATGTTAAACAGCTCAATGGTACGAGATATTAGGGTTGTCAAAAGTATCGGAAAATCAGATACTAATCGATACTAAAACTAGTGTCAAAACTACCGGTAGAAGACCACATGGTAATATAAAAGACAGTACTATAATTTAATGCTGAAAATCCCATTCTATTGTCTAAATAAAGAGTATCGAGTTTATTCCTTAGTATCGAAAAATCAAAATTTTAGTTTCATGACAATACTAGAAGATATTGGAACATATAGCAAAAAAAAACAAAACAGGAAAATTCTGACCTACTTCTACAAAATTTGGGCCAAATTTGACTGTACTAAACCTGGTGCCACAAAGCCCTATTGAAAAGCAGTGTTGTTGTGTTAACCCTGAGTACAGAAATAAGCAGTAGATTAGGAAGCACGAGAGAGCTGCCATGCGTCACGTTTTTGCAGTAAGTTTGATCACCACAGACTGTACCTGTGTGAAACAATGTGGTCTAACGGGACTACAGATGATCTTATCTGTTTGGGATGACACCAGAGGCACAGTTAAGTCTCGAGCCACAATGCTGATAATTAGCAAAGGTATTTTACAACCTCTTACTCGAGATGCTGCTTTTTAAATGATTCACACACCTATTCAGCTACATCCTCTGGGCTTAATTCTTGACTAAACTGGGACTAAACCAGGTCTAAATCAGCACTAGATACAGGGATGGAATGATTTTAAATCTATGACACACGTAGATCATTATGTTATAATCTGGACATTTTAAAATCGCAATATTAATCGAAAATGACTTAATAAAAGAAAGAAGTCTGCTGACATCGCAGTAAACATCACGACAACAAGGAACCGTGAAGTTGTCGGCACCTCCTATGGATAGCTGCAGATCACGCTAGCGAGCCACTGATTTGTACCAAAATGACTATGCAACACGACTGAATCCTACACGTATTACCGATAAAGAAAATAAAATTGGAGAACAAAATTAGTACAGAGCAGTGGGCATGTACCGGTGGTGGTGAAAACGGGAGTTGATCAGCAAAATGGCGTCTTAAAAATAAGCGATTGCTAATAAGATTACTCAAACGTGCACGAATCACTCCAAATACAACTCTGGGTAAGTAAATGGTGAGGGGAAAAAACTATAACATGGTTAAAAGGTCTGAAAAGTCGAGTTGCATAATAGGTCTGCTTTGAAAGAGGACTGAACCAGAACAGAATGAAAAGCCAAGATTAAACAAGCCTAAAACAGAAACCAACACTAAACAAAACTCAAGAACTATACTATGAGACCACGAATGAATTCGGACTGAACCAGGTCTAAACCAGGATTATCATAGGACTAAAGGGGACCTATATTGAGATAATATGGAGAATAATGGCAGACTAAATCATGAGGCAGGACTAGAATCAGAAGTAAAGAAGGTATAAACCAGGACTCAATCAGGACTAAAGTGGCACTAAACCAGGACAAACCTAGAACTAGAAAGGACTTAACCTAGTATTGTGCTATAAATCAAATTTATAATAGTGATTTAGAAGTAATTATTTGAAACAGTCGTAATTTCAATTATTGAGCTGTCCAATAACTAAACCACGATGACACCAAGTCCAAACCAGACCAAACCAGTACTAATTCCAAAACACAAACAAACTTACTAATAAATTTAACGACATACCTCTCTGCTTAGGTTCTTCTAGGTTCTCTTCAAATGCACTGTAAATAAGCCCTGGAGTCAAACAGCTATTCATTTTTGCTTTTACTTCCATCCTTATATAGATGACACAGACTCAAATGAAAGTGTAGTCTCTCTTCCCACAAAGCAATACAGAAGAACCCTGACCCCATTCAGCGAACTGGCTTGCAGTTAAATCCATAGCTTGCATTTCTCAACACACATTCCTTGGCTATTTTGTATTGATAATAAAAAGGGCGAACTGCAAGTATTTATGTGTAAAATGTAGTTCAATCTCTTTCATTTCTGCTGTGAATGTGAAATCAAAACTTGCAAAGAGGTTTAGTAAGTGAAGCCATTGCATAAATGGCATTTCAGCTATTTCAGCAATTTCAGCTATATTGTTAAATATATGATTAATCACAATTGAATCGAAATCGCAATTATCAATTACCATAATTTCCTCCAAACAAGAAAATAGCTTGTCTTAAATTCATGTTGTTCAAGTCTTCTGGATGCGTTTCAAATGTGAACTCTGAACACAATCCTATTATTAAAGGTCCTATATTGCACAAAATTGACTCTTATGAGCTTTAAGCCATGTTATAATGTTCTTACCTCCTCAAAAACATACCTGGAGTTGTGTTTTCTTTCATTCATACGTTTGAGTAACCCTTTATTATTAGTCTGTCTACATCTCCAAAACTCAAAATGCTCTGTTATGATGCAGTAGTTTTCAAGTCAACAGCTCCTTTTACCTTTTGTTCAGTAGAGATTGGAAATTTCAGGGCTGAAATTATCCAAATGATTCTAGTGAAGGTGTATGGAGTTTAAAAACACAGTAGAGCACTTCCAGTATTACCACATGATGACATCACAAGGTGGAGTGTTTTCTGTTTGAGAGAAGAACTAAAAATGCAGGAATTGTATGTTAAACGTGTGAATGAATCAAAACACATGTCCGGGTATGTTTTTGATGAGGAAACAACATTATAACATAGATCAGAAATTAACATAACATGGGCCCTTTAAACATAAATGGCAAATCTTATCGCACTTGCAATGCTTAGCGGAAAAATCAATTAGATATTTTTCCCAAATCGTTCAGCCCTAGTTTATTTTGGTCTGATTACATGTATTTTTTTTATACTGAATCAGTCTCACACCTACTATTCGTCCATTGAAGGCACTAGAGCCACAAGTGAGCATTTGTTCTAGAGGAATGCTGGGTATGCAGGGGGGAGGGGGATGGGAGGGGGAGCCGCTCCGCTGAGGGACTGAGGACTTCTTTTTCATCCTGATTAAAAACCATTAACCAAGCTGTCGTCTGCACCGCGTCAAAGTTCAACGTCAACTTTACAGAACGGCAATAGCATTTATCTTAAATCCTACAGTAATAACATGAATTTTTACACATTGAAATGTCCATGGCCATCACTTTACTGAGGCCAATTTATTTAGCTAGTAAGGCTGCAACTTATGACTATTTTGACTAATCCGTGTATTTTTATACTTTTCAAAAAGTCAAACGATTATTTGATTTGTGTCCTATGTCTTGTCTGTTCACTAAATGTACTTTTAGAGACGAGTAACAAGGATATAGGCCTATTATGTTATGTTATAAGGCTGTCCTGCACTAAACTCATGTGGGCCGGACCACTTGTGGACACTTGTCTGCTCCGTGGGCAGACTGCAGGTTATCGACTGCTGAGCCAAACTTCATGTGGCTTTAGAGCCGCCTGATGAGTGGATTTGCACTCAAATTTGCCGCTCCTCCACTAAGTAATGCGTAAAGCACGTACACCCACGGTAAACCCCCGTCTGCTCGAGACTCCAGCCCTCTGACAGAAGGGACCTGCTAGTGTTTAGCTTTAGCACTGACACGGCTTTTCTTAAAGGGGCAGAGGTATATGCATGCGGCCTCATTAAAATGCGAAATGCCACAGTCACTTGAGCCCTTGTGCAGTGTGACTGATCATACCGCGGTATTGCAATATTGCGGTTACCAAGACAGCCCTAGATATCAGTCTGCTCTCCACACCCTCCGTCGCATCTCGAGTCAGAACCAAACATGATCCAATTAGATTTGTTTTTCACGGTGAAGCATGTGAAACGAAGGAGCTCATTGGTCATCCATCATTTACAAACAAAACTGTAAATGATTGTAAATGTTAATCACCTCCGATAACAGAGTTTAGTGCTTCGCTCATTGATTCTGCAGAAATCCATGATGTTTTTCAGGCCCTTTTTTCATCGTAAGCAGCCGTATTTGTTTTGATACAGACAGACCATGCCTGTCCCTGATTGGCTAATCCACCTGTCAATCAAGCCCATCAGAAAAGGGGGAGATTTACCAGTCACCAGACTCACATCTTCGTAAAGTATTGAAGAAGAGTGTATTTTGGATCCCAGGCAATCTTGTGTCAATAAGGTTAAGGTAAAATTGCCATATAGATAAACAAAATCCCAAAATGCACTTCTAGTTTACATAGAAGAAAAACACATATTGATCTTGAATGATTTGCATTGTTATTTTAACCCAATTTGTTTCAAGAAAAGAGATCTGACCTCCTCTGTGACATTGCTCCTCATGTTACAATGTTGTGACAGCTACATCTATTGTGATTCCTCTACTTATGGCACCACTCCAGCTAAACCTCCAGCTCAAATTATGACAGAACAAGTAAATCTACACCGCAATCTAAACCAATGGGGACTGTGGGGGCAGTACAATGTCATGCGTTTGTGATGGGTCTATTTAACGCGGCTGTACCATTGCTGATACAGTTCCCAAGTGGGTTTCCATCAAGCTTAACAAGCACGTGGATGAGATGGGTCTATGGGGACTGGGAGTGCTCCAATGTAAATAAATACACTGTAAAAAGATTAGATAGGGTTAAAATGGTAGAATTCAGAATATTTATTGTGTTTTAAGTAGTTTGACAAGATTTCAATACGGTCTAGAAGTAAAACGTGCACTATGTAACTTTTCTGGTGGAGCGGCCACCTCCTGCCTGGCTTCATTGTTTTGCCTGGATTGTTCCACACTAAGCCCTTAAACAGGGCCGCCTGTCCACAGATCTGACCTGTAACTCAGCGTCTCCATGATAGATTGAGTTTCATCAGTCGTCTACATGTATTGTTTCAAATGTAAAAGCACTATTGTAAAAACAAAAAAAAAAAGAGCTAGCTACTTTGCCAACTGATTTAAATGGTCACATCTCACCCATTCACACACACATTCATACACCAGTTTACGCAGACACTGGGGGGACGATGTGGGTCAAGTGTCTTGCCCAAGGACACAACGGCAGCATTCATCTGTGGGAGCTGGAATCACACCGTCAACCTGTGGGTCAGTGGATCTGACCGCTCAACCAATGATGTTTATGTCGAGAGCGGGATTCAAACAGACAACCTTCAGATCAACGGACAAACACTCCACCAACTGAGCTACTAGATTTTTTTTTTTGCAGGTTTTCAAATGCTAAAGGGGAGGTCAGACCAGCTGCTGTGAGAGTCAGACAGCAGAGCACATGCCTGTGAGCAAAAAGAAACAGTCAAAGCTTTTCACAGGATTCCACTGTTACTGTGTGAAAATAACAAAAACAGCTTATCCTGTCACAACTGAACAGCGTGTGCCTCGTGCGTATAATGATGGGATAACGATTAAGACAAAACTGTATCACCCATTAGAACATCTGAGTTGATTTAGAGACTATTAAGACTTGTTTCTATAATTCTAACTACGGATGCATCGATCCAGCTTTTTCAATTCCGATACCGATATGAATACCCAATAGTAACCGATAACAATGTAGGGACTGAAAGTGGTACTTATTTCCTTAAAAAGCAGGGAACTTATTACACAAGGGACCCAATTGTGTTATGCAACTGTTATCTATCCTTCAAATAACTACAGAACAGCTTTGAATGAATAAAAGGTCAAACATTATGAGACATTCTAGGACTAAATGAGCCTGTAAATAGTCTTATTACATCCATATGACTGTGAAAAATATGCTGAAGACATTATAGAGAATATGTATCAAAATCACAACATTAAAAATGCCGGTTAAAAAAATGATCTTAAGATGGAGGTGTAAAGAACTAACTTGCGCAGTACAGTTAACTATCCACGGGTTTCAGAGTAATGAAAAATCAGCACCACTGCCATAGCAATGAACAATTATTATATCTTTTGAATGGTGAGCCGTCCTCAAAATGGCACCATATAACAGGAAGCTGAAACCCATGAATACTCTGACTGTTTTTATTCATTAAGCCTGGAAACTTTGCACTTGGTTTGTTAATATGAAGTCAATGAATAAAACTTTCCAACTTTCTAAGGTCCAGACATAAACACAACAGTAAACAGTCCAACAGATGTGTGGGTCACTCAAGCTTATGTTGGTCTGGAGCAGGACTGAACCAGGACAAAACGGGAGTGAACCAGGACTAAACCGGGACTTAACCAGGATAAAACCAAGGCTGAAGAGGACTAAACAGGACTAAACCGGGACTGAACCAGGATAAAACCAAGGCTGAACGAGGACTAAACCAGGACTAAACCAGGATCAAACCAGGACTAAACCAGGACTAAACCAGGATTAAATCAGGACTGAACCAGGACTAAACCATGACTAAAGTTTGTTATTGAAGTTACCTACAAACTATAAATTTCACATATGGTGGCATTCAGTGCTGTTTTAAACACCCAATAAACTAACTTGTCCTTTTGTACAAGCACTACTGTGGTCATCTAAACCCAAATATGGACTGTATACGTGTAGCACATAAACAGAAAATTCCACTATAAACCACACACTCTTGGCTTGTAAGTAATTTAACGTTTTGATATGTTTAGGTCTGGAAGCCATTTTGTCCATAGTAGCCTTTGTTTAGATCGTGTCTTGCTGCTTATGATGAGAGAAATGTGAATGCGTAAAATACTGAATTCCTTTTTATCTAACAACTTGTACTGCAATTTAAAAGTTAACAAGGAGCCGTAGAATTTGATAAGAATTAAATATGTACAGCTAAATCAATTCAAGAATCCCACAGTATGGCATAGGCTACATTTCAGAATATCTTTGTATAAGTGTTATGATCTAAACTACGGGGTTAGCAATACGGTGCTACAATGTAAATTTCAATATATAACAGCATTTTTAATATACCATGTGGTCCAAAAAGGCTAAGAAAGAAGCTGCTATAACTATTCAGGAAAGGTCCAATTTATTTTGTCCAATTTATGTGCGTGTTGATGTGTAATTGATACTCGACACTAGTTTCAGTATTGATTTTTTGACAAGCAAGACACCGAGACATTTGGTTTGACTGTTTGACTGCGACAACTGAAATGTGATTTTGATTAAATTGTGATTACATGCGCACGCCCAAACAGTGATTAAAAAATATTTAAACAATGTGTATTTTGTCCAACCCCTTTATCAGAGCAGCGTCGCTAATCTTTGTCCAAAGTTACACTGTCGAAAGTAGGTCATGCAACACCCAGTAGAAAAATCTGGGAGAGATTATATTGGAAATCACATGCTGTCTGGAGAAGTCCCGGTAATTCACAATAAGAAGAATTATGATAGTGTTGTGATATTATTCCCGATCATATGCCTAAGTCTGCTCCCCACCTGCTGAAAAGGAGCTCTGTGAAATGGGAAGGCCAACAGTGAAAAATGTTTTAGTGATGGCTCTGAGCAACTCTCAGCATGACACAAGCCAAAGCTGCACTCCTCCAGCTACAGGAATGGCCAAACAACTCACTCCCACTGGCAGCAAGGCAGGGGCAGCTCGGCAGGGGCAGTTTGACAGAGGCAGTTCGGCAGGGGTAGTTTGACAGAGGTAGATCGGCAGGGGCAGGCTGACAGGCTCAGCTCGGCAGGGGTAGTTTGACAGGGGCAGTTCGGCAGGAGTAGCTCAGCGGGGGCAGCTCAGCATTTAGTGAAATATAGTTGTGTATCTAAAAATGAGAAAGAAATCATTGAAAAAAAAAATATTTCAGTCTTCAGACGGATAGAAATGTAGCATTTTCTTCTTTAATATTATTTATATTAAGTACTTACCTCACAACAAGGTTTTGGGTTGGATTACGTAAAGATATCAAGTAAGCAATAGCACCAAGAGCTGTAGTCAAAGTAGTGGAATGTGCAATGCAATTATAACAGTGTAGAGTCATTTGTACTTGAGTCAACTTTGCGTTCAGTATTCCATATCTTCTAGTCTGGTACAAGACGTTGACTACTTCTCCTTACACTGGCACATTTTAATAAGAGACTCAGTGCATACTCCATCTGAACTTAGACCATAATAGACAGCCCTGGTTTAGACCTCATTCAAGCCCTCATTTAGCTCTGGTTTAGTCCCACATTTAGCTGCAGACATATTTAGCACAAGGCCAAATATGCCATACATACACATATGCCGTCACAAGACTACACCTGCATGGGAGTTCAAAAACAACAATTTATGCAAAAAAAGTACTATGAAACAATGTATTTATATAAAGACAGATTAAACTTGTGATTCATAAATTTAATCAGTTTTTTTTTTACATATAAATTCCCAATAGTACAAAGAAAAAGTACCAACGATAAATATCAACCCCCAAACATAACTTCTCCTGTTCTGTGATCAATCATGTATTGAACGATAAGTGAATATAGTAATACTGTTGACAGGCCTAACTATAGTCCTATACGCTAGAGATTGTTATGCAGTGCAACTGTATGTACATGTATTTCCTCGCTTGTCATTGCTGGTTTAAGTTTGTGGTTACAAGTAGATCTGCAATGACGCATGTCGCTGCAGACATAACAATAAACAACAAGAATGTAGAACACTTATACTGTTTATACTGACATTTTTTAAAAGTGAAAACCATTTTGAATTTGTAGTCGAATAAGAATATATATGAAGTACAATGACAGGCCATTTCAGCAAAAACGGCATGTTAGTTTATATAAAGTCATACTTTAATTATTTGATCTGTTAGTTAGTTCCTCATTACTGCAAGGTACGGTAGTTAAAAAGGACTGGGCAATATGGTAACAATCACTTTTTTCTCACATTGAATTGAATTTTAGATAAATCAATTTTATATAGTATTATTCTATAGTGATAAATATGGCTTAATACAGACCTCTGCTTAGACCACAAATAAATACATTGCTTTTCACTCAAGTGCTAATTTATTTCTCCAAACCTGCTTTTCCACAGGACTGGCTGTAGGTTAGAGGTGGTCAAAGTATTATGAATGTTGTTTTGAAGATTTAACATAATTTTTTTTTAAAAATGCTAAAAGAGTAGATTAAAAATTTATATTAAATGCATTTTCGAGGGTGATTTTAAATTAATTTCTTTGCCATAAGATCGTCTGAATATTATTATTGGGATGCAAAAAATATATTTTAATTTTTGTCAATATCATCCACCACTACATTAAGTGAACTTCTGCTGATAATTGACAATTTAATAGTATTTATTGTGTATTGTGTGAGTGCAAAGTGTTCAATGTGAAGCATCGTCTAGACCTGTTTTACATTTTACGTGTGTGTGTGTTTGTGTGTGTCTGTGTTTGTGTGCATGTATGAATGAATGCAGCAGCAGTGGGTGGCATGTGGGTGTTCTCAGCTGTGAATTTTGAACATGGAAGTGTGGGCTGTAATCACACTGTACATGCACACTTCACAGGTGTCTCCGACTGCCTGTCATCGCTACACGACATCATTTAACACAATTATACCATCGGCAATATCTCCCATAATAGCTAAAGTACAACACTGTAAAGCAACCTACATTCATAAAACCTATATTTATCAAGTACATCTGCAATTATTAACCACTACGAAATAGGGTTGTCAAAAGTATCGAAAATCAGATTCTAATCAATAATAAAACTAGTATCAAAACTAGATACTCATTTCAGGTATCAATACTAAAAAAGTCACATTCACAGGACAGAAATAAACCTTTCCTGAATAGCTGATCCTGAGCAGGTATATAACCACATAAACTCATACACGCTCATGGACCACTATGGAACCTATCAGGACGACTGAGGGATTACACAGATATAAAAGCGCGTGGTAATGTAAAAGAAAGTACTATTATTTGTAATATGCTGAAAATCACATTCTATTGTCTAAATAATGTTTTTTTTTAAATTATCATTGTAGTATCCGAATTGGTATTGAGTATCAAGTCTATAACTGTAGCGAAATCGAGTTGGAAATTTTAGTATCGTGACAACACTACTACAAAATAATCAATCTTGTATAGCACGTTTTGAACACTAGAAGTTGCTTTACACTGCATTACTCCTCCACTTCCCAAACTTGGTTAGCTTCTACTGGACAGAGAAGAGGCCGACAATCGGTGCCAACGGTAGGACTGAACAATATTGCAAAAAAAAAAAAAAAGTTTAAAATTGCTTTCAATATTAATTTCATGAACATAAACAAGGCATACTTTTAATCAGTGCCATTTAACACAATAAAAGAGTCCAATTCCTGAAAAAAGCCAAGCTGATCTGCGGATTAGAAACAATTCTATATCAATACAAACTGCACAGCTCTAGCCAGTGGCCTTTTTAACCACCACCAATCACTTAGTCACACAGTACATTCATACTAGGCAATGTGGGTGAAGTGTCTTGCCTAAGGACACAACACCAGTATGCACTACTACAGCCACTGCCCATCCGCTACAGCATCTGGTCTCCCATCCAAGAAATAACCAGGCCCAACCCTCCTTAGCTTCTGAGATCAAACAAAAGCCTTGCACTTACCTTTACACTGAAACGCCTGCTTGAGACTTAGAAGGACATCAGCGAACCACCTCACGTCATTCACCAGCTGCATTACATACTCAGGGTCCACTCCAGATGCCCCGGTCAGGTTGGAGGTCAGCCCCATGGAGATGAAGGGGTTTTGGGATCTGTGTCTCCGTACGTCCCAGGTCTTGGTGGATCCAGCCGAGAGTGACCCTGTGTTGGGGTTAGAAACGTGTCGCGGCAGGCCCCTAGCTCCACTATTATTGCCTCCTCCTCCTCCTCCTCTTCCTCCTCCGCTATTACTACTGCTTTTCCGTAGCATCCCACCAGCAACAGCCCGAAAACAGATGCTTTACCACCCCCACTTTGAGGTGGCTTGGCTGGCCGTGGCTAAGCTGCAGTCCCCTTGATTACAAGACGCTGCCTGGGTCCTTCCTGGATAAGTGGCACTAAAGAGGGAAACAGCAAAACGAAAAAGTTAGTTTAGAATAAAGATGTCAAGATTCATCAGTTAATACATGGTTTTAGAAGCAATTAAAGGTTCCATATTACGCAACATTGAGGCTTGTGAGATTTAAGCGATGTTATGTTACCTCCTCAAAAATATACCTGGAGTTGTGTTTTGTTTCATTCACACATTTGAATAAGCCTGCATTATTAGTCTGTCTACATCTCCAAAGCTCTTTTTCACCTTATGATGTCATGATGTGGTACTTTTCAAGTTAACAGCTACATTTTCCTTTTGTTTAGCTCTTTTTCACCTTATGATGTCATGATGTGGTACTTTTCAAGTTAACAGCTACATTTTACCTTTTGTTTAGTAGATATTGGACATTCCAGGGCTGAAATTATCCAAATGATTCTAGTGAAGGTGTGTGGAGTTTAAAAACACAGTGGAGCACTACCTGTATCACCACATGACATTACAAGGTGGATCAGAGTGTTTTCCAAGTGTTGTCCATTTTTGAGAAGAAATCAGCCTAAATATGCAGAGTTTGTGTGTTAAACGTGCGTGAATGAAACAAAACACAACTCTGGGTATGTTTGTGATGAGGAAACAACATTATAACTCTCAGTCAATCGTTGTTTGGTTAGGGCGCAAAACTCAAGAATAATCGTAAAAAGGAAGGTTTGTTTTTTTTCTCACACAAGTTTTAACACTAAAATTACAGATTGCAACATCCCTAATTTAGAAATGAGAAATATGAGACATTTTAAAAGGAAGGAAGCACAGATTTTTAAAGTGTTTGCAATACAGTAATTACCAAGAAAGCTTTTAGAGAAGCTGAAAGACATTTTTAGAATAGTTACCCTAAAATGTTTACACCACTTCAGAAAACATTTGGCTTTTCCAAGTTTATGATGGAAATAGCTTAAACCAGGTCTAAAACTAAACTGAACACAGCAAAAAGTTGTACATAGGTTTGTTTTGATATAGATATTGCTAAACTTTAACTTGGGACTGCGTTGCGACTTCAGTATTTTTCATATCAACAACTTGACATACCAAATCATTTCTTTTTAACTTTTTATATGCATTAAACTTCTGTAAAAAGCAACTTGATGCTATTTCAAGAAACACATTTTGATCAGGTAGTGAGTATAGCTTCTCAAATGAACCCTAGTTATGTGATCTTGCAATTATACACAATTACACACTTATTTTATTCATTGATTTATTTATTTCATTAATAGAAACTTTATGCACTTCTTAGAATAATGTTAAATATATTATTATGAGACAAAGCAGCAATGGGACGTGATCAGTGTTAAAATATAATAAATAGGTAATAACTTATAAGGAAAGAACTAATCAAAAAAAAAAAAAAAATCAGTGGTCCTATAGTAACTTAGGAGTAAATCCGTTTGACACGTGTCTTCCCAACAAGTTAAATGCACTGAATCGATTTTGCAATAGATCGATGTAATTACTTAGGACAATTTGTAAGTCTTGTCCGCACTTCTGTTGTTGAAAGCTAAGCGACTAGCTAAGTGGGGGTATTAGAGAAGCTTAGCGTTGCTCACTGTATTTTTACGATTCACCTAGCTTTAAAAATGTCTTGAATCACAAGCTAAAACGTGCACGCAAAACTTCCCAAAATCAAAGCTGCAGTGCAAAGTTAAACAGCTCGCCCACTGCAAGATTTACGCGGCTAAAAATCTGAAAAGTGATGATACTATCTTAGTACAAAAACAGGCGACCCCGTCATAAAGTGTTCCGCCGACACAGCCAAAAATGTAGTAAAGTGTGCTATTTACTCACCTGTTGTGCGGCCAAATAACATATTGACCAGATTATCCGACTAAAAACAAGCTTAAATCATAAAGTTTAAGTCCAGGTGCATTTTGGTCTCGTTTATAAAGTCCAAAATAGGTAAAAAAGTGGTGCGATCGCAGTCACTGTACATCGAGAAGAGCGAGCTACTATCGGCAAAACTCAAGTCAATCGTAATTTACTGGGGCTCGTCATGTGACCGGGATGGCCGCTTCTGATTGGCTGGCGGGCTCCTTGGGGGTTTGACCTGTTGATGATCTAGTCCTTTTGGGTTAGACCTGTTTTAGTCATGTTTTAGTCATGTTAAAGTCCCTTTTTGTCCTCTTTTAGACTTGGTTTAGTTCTGTTATGTTTAGTCTTGGGTTAGACCTGTTTTAGTTATGTTTTAGTCCTGTTAAAGTCCTCTTTTGTCCTGCTTTAGACCTGGCTGAATTCTGTTATGTTTTAGTTCTGTTTTAGCACTGGTTAATTTTTTTTTTTTTAGTCCTGGTTAAGTCCTGTTTGAGTCTTGGTTTAGTCCTCTGGTTTGGCCTGGTTTCAAACTTGTTTTAGTCCCTCTTTAGTCCGGTTTAGTCCCTTTTAGTCCTGTTTTAGCACTGGTTTAGTTCTGTTTTAGGACCCTGGTTTAGTCCTCAGTCCTGTTTCAGACATGTTTTAGTCCTGGTTAAGTCTTGAGTTGGACCTGGTTTAGTCCTGGTTTAGTCCTGGTTTAGTCCTGGTTTAGTTCTGGTTTAGTTCTGGTTTAGTCCTGTTTTAGTCACAGTTAAGTCCTAATTTAGACCTGGCTCAGTTCTATTATGTTTTAGTCCTGGTTTAGCACTGGTTTAGTTCTGTTTTAGTCCTGGTTAAGTCCTGTTAGAATCCTGGTTTTGTCCCCAGTCTTGTTTCAGACATGCTTTAGTCCAGGTTTAGTCTTGAGTTGGACCTGGTTTAGTGTTGGTTAAGTCCTGATTTAGACCTGGTCCAGTTCTGTCATGTTTTAGTCCTGGTTTAGTCCTCGGTCGTGCTTCAGTTCTGATAGTCCTGGTCCTTTTCCCACTTACACATATACAACACCAAAATTAGGACTAAACAGGGACTAAATTTGAAACTAAACCCGAACTAGACTAGGACTAGGCCTAATTCAAGACCAGAGGACCAAACCAAAATCATCAGGACTTAACTGGGCTCAAACCAGGACCAAGTAAGTGCGTGCAAGTAAGTGTGAACGCACCCTTAGTCTTGGTTTAGTTCTGTTTTAGTCCTGATTTAATCCTGTTTATATCTTGCTCTGGTCTTGGTTTAGTCCTAGTTTAGTTTTTTAAAGTTTAGTTTCGTAATTATAAAACAAATTTACAGGCTCTCCTAATATTAACTATTCAATAAATATGATTAACGAACCAAAAAATAGATAAACAAAATTACTTTTTATTATTTTAAATATGAAGATAGTTTTGTAAAGTTTTAATTCTGTTCCTAATTACAGGTCCTGTGTTGCTGCCATCTAGTGGACAACCTTGGAATAATCTTCCACTTCAAACAGGTTACCTGGAGGAAGGGTGTGGGAAGGTCTCTAAACGGTTTATGGTGAGTACCATAAATACTGCGTTTTAACCTATTGAACTTCACCAGGACTGTACTTTTGCCTTTGGGCTCTGTTCACAACATACAGCCTACTTCACATCACCACTCATAAGGAATTTAGTGTCAAAGCTTGTTGTTGGCGACAATAGTTGGATTAATATTTGGACAAATTCTTAGACAAATGGTTTCAGTACTGTCAGAGATGGACAATAAGGAGGCTATTTACATTAGTTTTGTTGCTCTTTTAATAACAGTAAGTAATATTAGGCCTACTTTGAAGTAGACCTTAGAAATACTGAAACTGCCCTACTCACTTCTGAGTAAAGTAGTAAAATTGAAAATGATTATTCATGATTTATCAGCAAGGAGTTTTTACACCATGAATGAAATTGTGTACTCAAATTTTATTTTATTTTTTTCTGTATCAAGTGGAAAACAAATCTGACAATTGACGCATTTCACATGTTTTGTTTTAGTTGGACTCGCAAAAATATATGTCAAATCCAGCAAAAACCACAATCTTAAGTTATATTTAGCATATTGATTTTATACAGATTGTTTTTAACAGATTGTTTAAGACAGGTGCGCTTCCTTCTTCATTGAGTGGTATTGTACTATATAGCCTACAGTCAATGATAGTGACTTCCACTGCCTGGATTAACACCCTTCGTAATAATGTATTGAGGATATGCAAGTCACTAAAATAATTTTGGCCATTTACTTTAGCATGTTCTTCAGTGGCAAGGCTGCTGTGCACTCAATGAAATGAATGTACCTAAATGTAAAAATACATGCACACAAAACTAAAACGCATTCAAATTCCCCATTTTAAATTTTACAAGCAAAAACACCATTGACAAGTTGCATGGTTAATCAGTGTTTGTCTTTATTTTCATATACAAAAGATGGATGTATTCTCTTCTAGTTTATATTTCTAAGCATTTCGTCTCACATACATAGAACATAGCCACTCGCACTTGTTTTTTGTGAAATTCACACGCACACAATCTTTATCGACACATACAATTCACATGAAACAGGGACTGCATCCATCCACACATCTACGCATCCGTCGTCCTTCCATTCATACACTCAAAACACTACAAGAAATGAACAAGATGTTTGAAATCAAAGAGTAGGATTTTGCTTTCACAGGATTCACACATGAAAAGGAAGAAACCCTTTACATTTGTCAAGTAAATATATACATGATAATAGATTTTTTTTTCTAATTTTTCAATTTTAATTCCAGAAGATGACTGACTTCCATGTTAGCGTTTCTAACAAGGTACTGCATGAGGTAAGTGGGTTTTCTGTTCAGAAGAGCTAGGCTTAAGACAGCAGTTTTGGAGGTAAAAATCAATACTTTTTTCACTTTTTACCTCGCAATCTCCGTTTTCTGGCACAATACGTGAAAGATAAGCACCTAGTTTACACGTTCACCAACTTCGCAAAATATTTTACCTTTCAATCCAAAAATTTTCAACCATTTTGAACATGAACCAGGTGTACTGAGATGCGCTATTGATCGGCAGAAGTAGACACTGCTTACTCACAGCTAAATGACTTGAATTACGTGGTATTCAAATGACTATTGCTGTATAATAAATATTGCTGGACCCCTCTGGACCACACCTAGTCCATTGTCAACATGAATTCTCCCAGGATTACACAAGATGGCCATTTGATTAGGTACGCACTAGTTTAATTTGCTGGTTAATGCACATAGTTATTGGACATAGCAGCAAGAGAATGGATTTCTTTCAAGAATAGTTTACACCAAGCATTAAAAATTAGGGTCAAATGTTATAATACATTGGTTCTCAACTGGTGGGCTGAGGACCTATAGAGGGACATGAATACAGTTGAATAAAAATGCAATGTTTAGCTTATCTGAAATGTTGAGATTGAGAAAATATTCTTAAAGAGGGGGTATTTTACTTCTACGGGGTATTAACACATAACATATTTAGATCACCATGTTACCTTTTATCGTTTTAAAAATGCTATATTTGTCGAAAACATGTTTTACAAGTTTCACTTTCGTTTTAGACGCTCAACTCTCTTTGCTCTCTGTGCCAAGTCGCTCCCCCTACAGAGCGCCATCACGTTACAATCAGTGTGCATTCCGCTAATGAAACTACTGCACATCACATCGGTTTTGTATCGCGCTTTTGTATATTTATGGAAAAGGTTGGTGTGGGCACATGGGTGACGTAGGCTTGTGGGCTGAGCTTTAGACAGAATCTTACAGCTAACCGTAAGGAAGGTTCGAACAGGGCCCTGGAGAGATCGCTAAATTACTGAAACATGCATGGATGACATCTAAAACCTCTTCAGGCATGTTTTGATGAGGGAACAATGTTATAACATGGTAGAAAGCTTATTAATAAAAAATAAATAAAAATCAGTTTTGCATAATACCCCCTCCTTAAATAGATGCAAAAAACCCTGAATGATTTAGTTTGAATCATACGTTTAGCTTATTTCAGGTTTAGAACAATTGCATTAAATTGTAAAAATATGTCTCAAAAGGTTTTCGTGAACTTACTTTGAAAAATGACTTTGGTTTTGCACAATAAAATGATCAGAAAATCAGGTTAAATAATGGGACGGTTGAATTGACAATTTTTTTTTTTACACAGGATGGATTGGTCGGTGTATTTATGAAAAACTGATACCATAGAGGCATGATTAAGTGTACCTAATAAATTGGCCAGCAAGTGAACTCTCAATTAGAGACAAGTGGTTTCGTCAGAACACTATCTTTCTGCATGTTGTAATACCAAAAAACTGTATAGAATAATACCATTATTTCAAAGTCACCACCTTTAACACACAACTATACTGTAGGCCTTAGCGTTGTCAAAAGTATCAAAAATCAAATACTTAATTTATACTAAAACTAGTATCAAAACCGGATACTCATTTGAGCAGGTATCGATACTAAAAAAGTCGCATTCACAGGACAGAAATGGACCTTTCCTGAATAGCTTTAGTGGTATCGGTATTGAGTATCGAGTCTATTCCTTAGTATTAAGTTTGAAATTTCAGTATCGTGACAACACTAATAGGCCTATAGGTGTGTGTTGTCTATTGTTAACACCTTTTATCTGAGCAGATCCTAGCGTCACATCAACGGGTTAATATAGAGGTAATACTGTTTTAACTGGCATTTCCGGCAGAAGTAGGGGCCCAACTGCTAAACCGCCCATGCTAATTTTTATTATTGTAGTTTTTTTCTCTTCCTATTCAATGATATACAGCAATATGCTTTCCAATGATGCAAGTGCTACCTACACAGCTTCTGACCCAGACAAACTGATACCATTAAAATCAGTATATAAAATTGCAGGGCTAGTTGTCAACAAGATTTTCAATACAGGTGCGTCTAAAAGAAAAACAGTGGAATTTGTGGAATATTAAAAATTTTAAACAGCAAAATTGGAAGTGAAAAACATAATAAACAGCAGTCGGCAGAGGTGGGTGGTACTCAATTACATTTACTTGAGTATCTTTTTAAAGAAATTGTACTGTTCAGAGTACTTTTCTAGCAGCATACTTTTACTCCTACTTGAGTAATATTTTTTATTGAAGTAACAGTACTCGAGTAAAGGTTTTGGTTACACTTCCCACTGCGAGTCTGCAAGTGACAAAAGCTTTATGTTGACGATATGAAATGACTTGAACGTCTGTTTCTTGCACCGCTCCTTCAGATATGATTTAGTTCGTCTCATTTTTTGTGTCTATCCTTTGAAAATCCCATTATTTTGTGTTTTGTCCTTCAAATCAGATTAACTTCAAATTATAAAAAGTCAGACGTTACGCCCTGACAGTTACTCTTGAAGTTACTCTTACTTGAGTAGTTTTCCCAAATACTCTTACTTGAGTCATTTCTTGGACCACTACTTTGTACTTCTACTTGAGTAATATTATTTTGAAGTACAGTTACTCTTACTCGAGTACAATATTTTGCTACTCTACCCACCTCTGGCAATCAGACAAAACAGTATGACCAAGGTAAATATAGTATAGTATTGTGGTATAGGTTAAACAATTTGCCCATATATTTAATGGCAAAAAATTGGCAAGCTAAACGTTTTAGCAAGATTGGCTGAATGTGGGAGCAGACCAGAGTATCTCAAATATTGCAACTTTAGTGGGGTGTAGATTAGAATATGTATGTAACGCTATACGAAAATACATTAAATTGAAGTGGTCAGTATCCATCAAAAGTGGTTCAAGGTAACAATATGGGGAGAACTTATATTTGCCATTATTAGTTGCCAACTTCATAATGCTAATAAGAACCCTGGTTCTGCTAGAATTTGTAGTAGGTACATATTAGTGGGCATTAAAAATTATAGCAATCAATACAAGCAGATAACCATAATTCCTGATTGGTTTATAATGTAGTTCACTTTAAATTAAGCTGCAAAAATACATTCACTTTTACACAATTTTCCAATTTCTTCAGATGCACCTGCAGGATTGGAGCTGAGAAATCCCTTTGTGGTAAATGACAACATCAATAATGCCCTGATTAAAAAACATCAGTGTACAAGAACTGTGTCCAGGCTATTTACAACTAATCGCCCAAGTCTTATTTTTTCGGTTTGTACAGCATTTTTCAAACACCTTGACAAGTGGTCAGCCTCTTCAAATTTTAGAAAAAAGGGGAAAAAATCTCCACAGACGACAAAGGCCTGACCGGCAATAAAATATTTCAACTACTAAAACACAATCAAATACATAACACAAGTTGATATACATGTAGAAAAGCCTGAGGTACTTGTCAGAATATCTGAGGTCAGTCTGAAAGAGTGAACGAACTGCAGGCCCACTCTAAAAAAATAACACAAAACAGATTAGCCACAGAGTATCATGGTTAGCGTCATATTAAACATCTACAAATCCTTGAGTATTGTGAAAATAGTCACAGCAGCATTACGGACATTCAAATGTATGGTAAAAAGTCATGTTTATGGTTATATACTGTACGACTATGGCATTTTGCATTTGTGAGATGAGAAGGCAACCATTTTGAGCTCTCCTTGCATGAAACAGGTATACAGTGAAGTGAGGTATTTGTGGGGGACTGGTGTCCGACTGAGGCTAAGTCAACAAACAGCCAACAGAAAAAAAAAATAATAAACGAAAATAAAATTCAAAAATAAACAGACATGTTGCTTTATATACTCAAGTATGGCCCTCGCACAAAGTAGAAATCCCCCCAAATTATATCTGCCCGTGGTTCTAGAGCCGCACAGCACTCACAACCAGTCAGTCTTTTAGTAGTTACAAAAACAAGACGGGAAAAGCTGTGGGGCTGTGTAAAGGTCAAAATCAAAACAAACTGGCTTCGCTTGATGTTTTGTGTCATGCATCAACCCCCATTCATTTTAATGCAGTGCAACAAAAGGACTGAAACGAATTAGAAACCGTCAAATAATACTAATAAAGATGGTGCCATTCCAGTTCATGTCCCTAGTGCTCTAATTCACCATGTCAGTTTTATGTCGCTCTAGTCATCAATATGTAGGTTACTGGGCATAAATTCAAAGAGAGGAATACTTTAAAAAAAAAAAAACAACTTTAAAATATACAGTATTTTCCAAATTTAGGGTAGAGATAGATATATATCAGGCCGATATTTGACCTTTTTAGCGAATCGGCTATCAACCTTAAATCTCCAGCAGAGGTCGATATTTTTAGGCAGCTGGCTGGGCCCAAACAAAATGAGTATAAAGTTTTATTTGAGCACTTTTGTGTGCAGAGGACATTGCACAAAATGCGACTACACGGCTCTCTTATACGGTTTTTAGTAAAATAAGGTTGTGTACGAGTTTCTACAAAATTCAAATATAGATAATTTGGGGAAAATAAAAAAAAATAATAATAATTTTATCAGCCCAAAATATCAGCCCTAAATATTGGCAGAGCTCATCAGCAATTGGTTTCTCTGGATTCTAAACAATCAATATTGGCAAAAGCCATGAAAAAACCCATTCTGATCGATCTCTAATTTTGGGGCCTTTCAAGTTACTGTTAAAATATTTTTCTATACATTTTTATACAATTTACAAATGGCTAAATCTATTTTAATACACCTTGGAACAGCACCCCAACTTTTTCCGAATTACTTTTGCACATTTGCACACTCACTTTCACTCAAATCACTTAAAATCAAGAATGTGTAACATTGCAACTCCGGACAGCATCCGTCAATGCCCCTGGCACTGGCAAAGGAGTAACTCTTGAATTTCTACATTTAAAAAAATCCAGGAATCTTATTTCCGTGATAGCTAGCCGGGTATAGCTTAGCTCTCAAACTCAGAGATAAAAATGTTCCAAAGAAGCCTACTGAATACCTGAGAGGTAGTTCCTCGGGGACAAGTGTCCCGAAATCTTCACAAAATGTCCAGGATGCTAGCTCCTCCTTTCTTGAGTGCTCCGAAGTCGATCGGCGTTAGCATAAAGGGAGCACATACACACTCAGGTTTTTTTGTTTGTTTTTAAAAATCTTCAACCCCTGAGGAAGATGAGTATATTTTGTCTAACAGTCTCAAAGCGGTTTTCCTCCCGAGGTGCAGCAAGAAACAATAAGGTTCATTTGGCCGCCAAGACGATCATGACCAAAGACAAGGAAAATGACAAACTTATGAGGTAATAAAATAGTCTAACACAAAGTCATGCATGAGGTAATGACATTAAGATTTGACACATGGTGAATGCTGATGTGCCCGCCCATAGCTTATTCCTATCACTCACTACAGCAGATGGATGTGTTAGTACAAAAATCTGACTAAAAATAAAAAAATAATACCGGTATATATCGTGTTTTCACATTGTCGAAACCGATGATGTCAAACCAAAATGGAGATCAGCAACAACTATGATTCTATAGGCTAGAAGCAGTTTTCAACCAAAAAATTTCAAACTGGAATATTTACAACTGCATATTAAAATTATGCTCAATCCAAAAGCATTCCGTTTCACAATTTGTAAGTTTATATGTTGAAACAATGTACAATAGATTTTCCTACTGAAATTACCTTTTATTTTTTAACAAAATTCGGCTTGAAATAATTATTAAAACTCTTCCAATTTGAGTAGACTACAGAACTCATTACTGGAAAGCTGCTCCTTCGAAAAGCATTTTGTGCACTTAGAAATAGCTAAATTATCCATCTTCTTCCACTTATCCAGGGCTGGGTCGTGGGGGTAGCAGTCTAAGCTGGGACTCCCAGACTTCCCCCACCCCGGACACTTCCTCCAGCTTCTCCGGGGGGACCCCAGGCAAGCAGAGAGACATAGTCCCTACTAAATTATATCAAATCTAATTATTTTTTGAGTGAGTGTCCTTAACCTTGCTAGACATTTTTACAACTAAATATCCTGTCTGCTTGCAAGGTTGCAGGCCTGTGTGCTAACAAAAATGTTCTTGTCTGATGTTTCTTAAATTTCTGTTTGGGATTTTTACTTCAAAATTGCATCTAGCCAATAGACTTGCGTTTGCCCTCCATTTTGTTCTGGGCGTCATTAGATTCTTATAATGTAAAAACAACCTAATATCAGGGAAGGGGGGGTATTGAAATAGCAGCTGCATTCATGACGCTTGTTTTTTTCACCGCTGAGTTTGGATTTGAATAAAAAGTTTGTGTTTGGGAGGCGGGGGGGGCGAAAAAGGGAGGGGAGAGTGGTGCTCAGGTGCTGGACTCTTTGGGAGGTAGGTCTTCGTTGGTGAGAGCCGTTACTATGGAGACGGGGTTGTCGGAGGTAGGCCCGCTGGTGGTTCTGGAGATCTGGACGATGCGCTCCTCGACGCAGCCGGCCGACAGTCGAGCCTCTGCGTCATGGTCCCAGCACTCCTCTATGGTCTCACACATCTGACCTAGGCCCTATAGGACAGACAGAAATCAAACATCAGATACTAATCGATACTGGAAATATTATCGAATCTAGACACTCATTTGAGCAAGTATCGATACTACAAAAAAGGTCACATTCACAGGACAGAAATGAACCTTTCCTGAATAGCTTTAGAATGATCTTAAGATGTATCAGATCAAGTATAAGACCACATAGATTAGTATACGCCCATGACCACTATGGAACATACTTGGACGCATGAGGGATTACACAGATTTACGACAGCACGGTAACATAAAAGTAAGTACCATCATTTAATGTTGAAAATCATTCTATTGTGTGGAGTGTTCTTACCATCATCCTGGTATCGGAAACGGTACAGAGTCCATTCCTTAGTATCGAAATTGAGTTCTTATTGTTTTACTGGTGTCATGATGCTAAAATTTCAATCACACTGCAAAAACTAAAACTCTACAGGAGTTCAAATTTAAATTTCAAATAGTTTCTAGTAGTTTTCTAGTAGTTCTGACTAGTTCTAGTAGTTTTGAGTAGTTTAATGCCATACTGAGGAACATTCCAAATTAATACCACCACCACCACCTCCAGAAAAGTTACACACACGCAGAAATATCACTTTGTTTTCACTGATTCACTTTGTAGTCAATGATAGTCCATGTATTTTTGTGTGTATTTTAACCTAAAAAAGACAGCACATTTTGGGTAGATTGAGGCACCCATTGCAAATATATGAATAGATGCACGAGTGTATGCAATTATATGCTGCAACAAAAACATTGTACTGAACTGTGCCCACAGCATGAACCAGCCTGTTCTCACAGATCAGACACGACTGGAATGAATATGGACCTCTGCCCCTGTCATTAATCTGACACGGGCAGAGGAATTACCTGGAACGACCTGGCGCCATAAAAGGACACTGCCTTGCCCAAAGACCGGGGAGTATATAAAAACATGAGCAATAGGCTCCCCTCTAATCTCTGTGGCACTATCCTTGTTAAATAAAGTAAATAAAAATATAGACGACAACAAAAACCAGCTCCCTCAGAAAATGGCAAGTAAGTACAGGGACGCCAGGGGGTAGGTGAAAACAGATATTCGGAGTTCTCAAACCTCGAATGCATAACAATACAGGAATACTCACACATTAAAGCGGGCCTATTATGCAAAATCGAATTTTTAGAGCTTTTAACCATGTTATAGTAGAAGCGGTATTTAGAGTGATTCATGCATGTTTGATCCAATTATTTTATTTTCTTAATCGCGTAGGATTCTGAAGCATTGAGTAGTCATTTTGGTAGAAATAATTTTTTTTTTTAAAAACCCTACTCGATGATGTGCAGCTATCAATTTTTTACGTTTAAGGTGTCGTCAGCTCCCATTGGGCACCGCAATTTTCTAAAGTTAGTGGACACGTTTCTTTTATCAAGTAATTTTATATAAATATTACGATTTAAAATGTCGAAATGATAACAATGATCCATGTGTGTCATAGATGACTATACAGCAGACGCACAACATGTCTTCTTTAATCAATCAAAATACAACTCTGCATAAGATGAGGGAGAACCATTTTACATCAATAAAAGCTCAAAAGTACGCAAGTCTCCATTAAAATAATGTATTCAGTCTTGATAGTGCATTACAGTACTTGAAATGTATAAAACCCAACATAATGCATAGTATAGGTCTTTAAGTGGACTGAATGTTCCTATGGCAAGGTTGCCCTAATTCTCTTCCATTATACTTTTTCTTGTAACTGACATTATAGGATTTCCAGAAAATCACATTGTTAAATTGCTGACACATTTTCTGAGAATCTAAAGTTATATAAACACCTAGAGAAAATCTTACATGCAACTCAGATCATCACTGAGTAGTATATAAAAACCCTTTTGTGCAACAGCCTTGAACTAAGATTCTACCGTTAACTGAAAAAGGCCACATCTGATAAACATCCTGCCAGTTCTTCTTTTTTAATCTCGCTTTGATGTAAATGTTTCATACTATGGCATTTAAGTCATTTGCCATGTATTTTTTCAAGGCATTTTAAAAATTAAAAAAAACACATGCAATTGAATAACATGCATCCTTTGGGATAAAATTAGGTCCACAAAAATGACAAACGTGAACCCACCTAGTTTGAGTCCAAATGTCTGGTTTGGTCCTGTTCTAGGCTTTGGTTTTGGTCCCTGGTTTTGGTCCCGGGTTTTGTTATAATAAATATATGTTATAAAGTAGGTTGATCTGTGTAAAATGATCTGTGTAAAATGTGCACCGACAAAGCACAGATTCTCTGGGAGGCTTTAAAACAGCTCTGCAGTTCGTATAGAACTTATCTGCTGTCAAGACCGGCAGCCCCATGCAAAATAATACAACCTGAAAGACAATGGCAGCGCCCAAGGCAACTTCCGGAATAAGGAGAATAGGCATAGAGCTGCATTAAACAGAAAATGAGTAAATCGCGATATGACGATGTCACCAAAAAAGCAGATTGTCACAAGTATGAGAACACAATTAAATTTTTAGCCCCATATCGCCCAGCCCTAGATGGAATCATTTTTGAGGGTCAGTATTGATCGTAGGTACTTTTGCTCTGTACTAACGGGGAACTTTGTGATTTTTCAGTATTATGCTAAGATTTGAGCTGCAGAGGGTTGAATGAATAACTTCTGACTCATTATGATTTATTAAATACTAAATGACTCATTTCATTTTGTTATTTGTGGTAGCTATTTTTTAACTATATTTTACAGGTTTTCTATTCTCAATTCTGCTTCAGGATTGTTGTGTCAGTGGCATAAATTTGTTTAAATTTTAGCGTTTTTCATCCATTACACTTCAAAATGTGTGACACACACACACACACAAGTGCACATTAGAAGACACATTGTGCTTGCGTCTGGTATATAGTTATAATCTGACACCCATGGATTATTATGCTATAATTTTGACATTTTAAATCGCAATGATCTAAAATTACTTAATAAAAAAACAAGTCCACTGACTGTGGTGCCCAATGGGAGCCGCCGTCACTGTAGACATCACAACAAAGAGTCATGCAGCTGTCAGCACCTACTATGGATAGCTGCACATCACGTTAGCGAGTAGCAGATTTTTTTTTTCCATTTGTACCAAAATGACTATGCAACACTGTCAAATCCTATGTATATTGGGGTATGATCGGAGCAATGACTTGTATGAATGTATAAAGATGTATTTAGCTCGATTCATGCATGCTTGAGTAATCTTTATACAACTATAACATGATTAAAAGCTCTAAAAAAGTCAATTTTGCATAACAGGCTTTAAAAAACGGCTTTGTCATTCTCACCGGATGTTTCAGCCATAGGTCCTTGATGACTGGACGCATCTTTTTGTGCACCACCGCATCCTGCAGATCCTCTAGGGACGGGTGCTGACCAATTTCATCCTCGAATGGTAACATGTACTCTGTCGCCATACCTGACACACAGGAAGAAAGAAGCAAGGTGGAAATGACATTAGGCAGCGGAAGCAAAGAGAAAAAAACAAGCATGGTGGTGAACGCGTTTTACACACTTGACCTTTGAACTCTCCCTGATGGCACAAAACACAACTAATCTTTGCTTTATTTGATCAGCTTTGGGAAACACTGAACTTTGACCTGTGCTCGTTTTGGATTTGACATGGAAAATACAGAAACGATTTTTAGACTTAATTTATAATAGTATTTAGTTTAGTATAATATTCAGGCTTTGTAACTTACTTAATTACCAACTAGAGGAAAAAACGTGGATTTAGTGTTTAGATCCACTAACCTGTGTATATGGTGTTTTAATAGTATCATCTACTGTTCCAGGTCATTTTTGGCAGCTTTAGTAGGTACATTTGCAGCTTTCTGGTTAAAAATGACTAAAGCTTTTGCTGCCTTCAGTGGCCCCTGCAATTTCTAGTAGTTGGTGACATCGCAAAAGACTGTAATCAAACACCTGGCTGTAATCAGGGCAAACACCTGGCTGCCGGGGCGGGGTGTGAAGTGTGGATACCTGTTAGGCCAATCATATTGTTCCTTATACCTCCAGACCTCGCCCCTCCTCCTCTCTCCCTCTCTGCTTTAGTCCTCCACGTACTGCCCAGTTTAGCAGTTCTATCTGAAATGTGGTTTTGGGCGGAGTTTCGGTGTTTAGTCCCACTTAAATTGAGGAGTAGCCCATAGATGTACCATGTATCAAAGATGAAATATGAACAGTTTCACATTGGGTTATGTACTCTATACTGTTCTCCAAGTTACACAAAAACTTGCATCTTCTAAAGTGTGCCCACAGCATGAACCAGCCTGTTCTCACTGATCAGAGGCGACTGGGATGAATATGGATTGTAGTTCCTCTGCCCCTGTCAGATTAAGACCTGGTGCCATAAGAGGACACCGCCTTGCCCAAAGACCGGGGGTATACAGACCAATATGATATTAAAATTGATATTGTGATTGTATTTAGGGCTGCAACTAATGATTATTATGGTAAATGATTAAACTAGCGATTATCCATTTGATTAACTGAGCTGTCAAGATCACAAAATGCCTGTGAATTAGGGTTGTCAGAAGTACTGAAAACATTATAGTTATTGATATTGTCTTGATACAGTTTTATGTACATTTCAAAATAAACAAAGCTCTCCTAGTGTTTTAGTGGCCACTCTGTTACCCCTCTGTTACCCCTCTTGCCCCTCTCACCTTCTGAGTCAGAGCAGCGGGACACCAGCTCCCATAGCACCAGACCCATGGCGTACATGTCAATCCTCAGGAAAGAATCTCGCTGGAAGTTTATCGCCCCCTCCAGGACCTCCGGTGCCATGTACCGCCGTGTGCCCACCTGAAACACACGGGGAAGAGGGGAGAAGGTTAACGTTTATTCAGGTTAGAAGATGAAGATCAAGGCAAGGCAAATTTATTTGCATAGCACAATTCGTACACAAAGTAATTCACAGGGCGCACTCACATTAGGCTTTTTGAACTGTACTGCGCAAACATGGAGGGTTCTGTGGCCTGCGCTCACACCTGCACAACCGAACAGAGCCACAGCCCCAATGTTTACATGTATCGCCAAGCGTTAATGCTTTAGAGGAGAAAATAAGTCCAGCGGGATAAAAATCGCTTAAATAGTGAGGCAGTTATGTGACACGTTCCTCTGAGTTCATGGATTAAACAACAGGCAACAGGAGACAAGCAACTGGAACATCTGTTGCTGCCTAAAGTCCTATTCAAGGTAAGCGGGACCCGCCTTGTGTTTTGGAGTGTGATTTCGAGTTTATTCACAGTTTTCCTCGTATGAGTAACATCCACACAACTGACAGGGCTCTAAACATATAGTCATACTTGTACGTGAGCAACCACGCCGTGCTTTGGCCCACCTCCTCCAACTCTGCTAAAGTCCCAACCACCTGGGCTCAGTTCGTTTGCATTCACACTGGACAAACGCACCCCACTTTAGGGGCTATCTGTGCTTGGACACGTATCGATTGGGCTAGTGTGAGCGCACCCTAAGAATCACAATAACTCACAACTGAATGTAACAGACACTTGGATGAGCATAGATATGGAAGAAAAGATACACATTATTTTACTCCTTTATACAAATATATGATTCTACTGATGTTGATGCCTTTGTAAAATGTTACTATATAAAGTTGGGAAATGAATGTTTAGCACACCTTGCATCATTCATTGCTTAAAGCCATAATACCGTCCTACCTGTCCATGCGTGTCTCCTGGAGGTTTCCCTGGCTCAAACCGCACAGCGAGCCCAAAGTCCCCGATCACAGCCGTCAGATCATCGCGCAGCATTACATTCTTACTCTTGAAGTCTCTGCAGATTTCACATTGAAACAGTCGTTACAATAGAGTCTTTATGGAGACATTTAGCTTAGCATGTACACCAGCTGTTGTTTTATCATTTATATACTCATACATACTTAATCTACAGGCTTCAAAGAGCTAGCATTGACTAGCAGTGTGATCACAAATGCACACTGACAGTATAGCCGACACGCTAACTATTATTTGCATAACATTTTCATAATGAGATCTGCTTATTTTAATTTATTCACAAGTGAAACTGATTTATGGATTTAAAACAACTGTGACAGTTTTTTTCAAACAAATATACATCGACTGTGACTGAACTGAATCCCTTTAATGCAACTTGTTTTACATTGAAAGAATACAAACTTATGAATCACTGTTGAAAATCAGTTAACATGATATAACTTTTCTGGCAGAGGGTCAGTCACCTGCTTGTCTCTCTGGAACATACTGTGAAATAGCAATTAGCAGATATTCAAGCCGGTTAACTTATAAAAGCAAGTTATGCCAGTCTGTGGAGAGGCAACCCTGCTCACAGTAGGAATGCATGTTTTTTTCCAAGGTAGATGGACCACTACTTTGTACTTCTACTTGAGTAATATCATTTTAACGTAACTTTACTTTTCAATTTTACATAGTTACATACTGTATTGCACTGCCTAAAAATCAGTATTATATTTGCTTATTCGGGTAACTGAAACTGCACTATTAAAAAGCATCAATCTTTATATAGTGGTTCAATTCAACAGAAATTAAATTGAAAGCAAAAGAATCTTGAAACGGGACTAATAAGGACTGAGTGAGTGTTGGTACTCTAGGGAAGCTGCTTTTTTGAAGAATTGCAGGCATTTCAAGGCCAACGTTTCTGAAAAGAAGCTAAGTAGCGTTCAGGGATCATGAGTTTTACAACAAGTACAAAAATATTTTACAGATTAGACATTTAATTTCAGACGTCGACATCACCAGAAGCTACAGAGATAATTTGTCACTGCTATGGAAGCCTCAAAAGGACAAATTCTCAATCAAGTATTATGGAAAGATGAACAGTAAATATAAAAGTTATATCAGGTCTTTAAGATTTTATAGATGCCATCCAGAAAAGCATTGAGATTTATAGCAACAAGATGTGTAGTTTATACAGTTTAATAATAACACTATATGGGCCATACATTTTTATACCAGTGGAGTGTAACCAATGATACTGGAATGTACTGCATATTAAGAATCTGTAATGATTGTATTTATATATTTTTGGCTCCAATATTACAATGATCAAAGTATATGAACAACTACGAAATTCCAAATCTGCTTTCCGTACATCCTTATATTATTTCTTTGCAACATAAAAAGAATTCATTTAGGATTCATTTTGAATTTCCGCGGAGCATATTCATGGTGCCAAGTCAGTGCAAATTTTGAATCTATAAACAATCATTTTGACATTTTATAATGCAATGCAACATGATAATGAGCGGGGTATTCATGGGTTTCAGAGTGATGAAAAGTGAAGACCGTTGCCATAGCAATTAACAATCAAAACTAAATATTAGATCTTTGGGACAGAAATGGCACCACATAACAGGTAGCTGAAACCCATGAATACTAATAATTAAACTTCAATTTGTAATGACGTGTAGCCTTCCAGCATTATTATCTTTTGCTGAACCCAAACAGTATCTTCGGTTTTGCACACGCTCACGCACACACAGACACACACACATGCACAATAACGCTCCCTTTTGTACCTGTGAGCGATGGTGGGTTTGGGGCCCTCTCCCTTGTAGCTGGGGATGTCCTCGTGGAGATAGGCCAGGCCGCGGGACATGGTCTCCGCGATGTGACACAACTCTGCCCACGACACAGAGTTCCCCTTCAAGTGGTCCGTCAGAGAGCCCTGAGAAGAAAAATAAGTAAATGTGTTTAATAAAAGGTTCATTATTTTCATGAAAGCAAAAAAATACACAGCAAAACGCATATCTAACCTAGGTTTAAGTGTTTTGAATTCAGAATTTTGATTTGAGGAGTTTAACAAAATAATTATGCATGAATTTGCATACCCAGTTGCCAAATTATTTGTCTTGAAGTAAAAAGTAATGTATTAAAATAAGATACAGTTGTCTTTCTCCATTGTAGCACAGATAAAGGGTCTCTTATCTCTTCTCTTCGTTGGGTTCATCATGTAAATAAATATTTACTTGTGAAAAACACTCCTAGCTTCTCGCTGTATTCATTTCCTTTTTTTGTACTGAAAAAAATTGTGCCCACAGCATGAACCAGCCTGTTCTCACTGATCAGAGGCGACTGGGATGAATATGGACTGTAGTTCCTCTGCCCTTGTCAGATTAAGACCCGGTGTCATAAAAGGACACTGCCTTGCCCAAAGACCAGGGGTATTCAGACAAGCGTTGCCAAGATACTAAAATTTCAAAACTATTTGGATAATCAGGAATAAACTTGATACTCAATACAGATTACACCACCACATTGATAATTAAAAACCCCTTTCTTTAGACAATAGAATGTTTCAACATCATACTTTCTTTTATATTAACGTGTGGTCTTAAATCTGTGTAATCCCTCAGTCGTCCAGATATGTTCCATAGTGGTCCATGGGCGTGTACTAGTCTATCTGGTCTTATTCTTGTTCTGACACAGCTCAAGATCATTCTAAAGCTACTCAGGAAAGGTTCATTTCTGTCCCGTGAATGTGAATTTAGTATTGATACCTGCTCAAATTAGTATCTAGTTTCTATACTAGTTTCGATACTTTTGACAACCCCATGTACAAGAACAAATACATTTTCCACGTCTTCAATACGTTCACGGATTCTGCTTTGCTCCTACATTAAAATTAAGTCTAAACCATTACGCATTTGTGTACAACATCTCAATCTAACTGCATGAAGCGTGTTAGAAACATAAATAAAAAGCTTTAATTTGATGACAAAAGTACCTGCATTATAAATACAAAAGTGTCAGTAGGAGCGATAAGGTGGTGCCAGGACAAGCCTCAAACGCATTACACGTTCCCTGTGTTCCCATTTGCAGTTTACGACAATTACCGCTCGATCTCGTTTTAATGCGTTAATACCTTTGTTGACAAGACGAATAAACAACACCGCCTTGTCGTCTAATTGCAATTTTATCAAGACGCGAGAAAATTACGCCATTATTTCAAGCTGAGACTGGAGCGCTGGCCGTAAATCTACGCATCTCGCTATACATTACATTTCACTGTACACCATGTGGTAATAAAAATCCCCCCTTTAATAAAGCCTGTGTCCTCCACGGTGAGGTAAATAAAGGAGGAACGTTATTGGAAAAACAAAGGCGTTTCTGGTCAGCGCTAAAGCCCAAATCATATATAGAGTGTTATATGTTGGAGCGTATAGGAGCACATGGAGTTCTAGCTCAGTCTTGTGGCTATAAAGTTGGTAACAGCGTTTTGAATTGGTCTTGAATGCCATTTTTGTTTAGTTATTGTTTTTGAGAATTTTAAGTACAAAGTAGTGTTGCCACGATACTAAAATTTCAAACATCATTTCAATACTAAGGATACTACAGAGACAATAGAATGTTAATTTCGACATTAAATTGTAGTACCATGTGGTGTTATATCTGTGTAATCCCTCAGTCGTCCAGTAGGTTCCATAGTGGTCCATGGGCGTGTACTGGTCTATGTGTCTTATACTTGTTCTGATACAGCTCAAGATCATTCTAAAGCTATTCAGGAAAGGTTCATTTCTGTCCTGTGAATGTGATTTTTTTTTAGTATCAATTAGTTGCTCAAATGAGTATCTAGTTTCAATACTAGTTTTAGTATCGATTAGTTTCAGACTTTCGATACTTTTGACAACCTTAAAACAAACATATTTTGAAATAAAGCAAACTAGCAAAAACTAAACAGATTTTGTCCTGCAACTGGATTTGTATAGTGACACTGTATCCTTAGGCAAGACAACACTCACACAATTTGCCTATGTATGAAAGTGATTTTGCGATTGGCGGTGGTTAAACATAGTGTGGTATAGGCATATTAGCATATATCAATTATACGCTTAGCAATTTACAAAGTTGGTGGCTTCGTCTTTTAAGAACTGTACTTTGGTCTTTGTTCAAAACAGGATTTTCCCAACATGCTTTTTGGGTTTTTTTTGTGAAATTTCAATCTTCCATCTTTCTTTGCCTTCCAAAACATGTGTCTTTCTGGCCACTACACGCAGCTCCAATGTTGATTAGGAGGCAAAAAATACCTGTTAACCTTAAAACTACCACTAAATGACATCACAGGGTGGAACAGAGCATTTTGAGCTTTGGGGATGCAGACATTCTAATAATCCAGGATTACTCAAGCATGTGTGAATGAAACAA
The DNA here is from genome assembly GCA_000787095.1 of Periophthalmodon schlosseri. Classification (NCBI taxonomy): domain Eukaryota; kingdom Metazoa; phylum Chordata; class Actinopteri; order Gobiiformes; family Gobiidae; genus Periophthalmodon; species Periophthalmodon schlosseri. The sequence continues at coordinate 16,053 of KN468936.1, read as the reverse complement.
AACAACTTCAGGTATGTTTTTGATGAGGCAGCTCACAAGAGTCACAAAATGCAGGACCTTTAAAATCTTATAATACACTCACCCTTTCATGAAACTCCGTTATCAGCCACAGCTCTGTCTCAAGGTTTGATCCGTGTTTTTCCGCAGCAATGTAACGCAGGATATTCTCATGTCTCATCCCAGGAGTCAGGAAAATGTCCCGCTCATTCTGCCACGACTGCTTGTCCTGGGAAGAAAATATAATTAAAACATGATTAGGTGAAGATCGACTTGCAATTGTCATTATTTGCAATACAGATTTAAAAAGTAGGATTCTGTTAAGAGTACACATTGTAAACAAACCCAGGAGCAGTAAGATGGAGAAAAGACTGAAGACTAATACAAAACATCCACACTTTCAAACACAGACAAGTGTTTGTAATCAGAAACACCTGACTGTAAACAGGGCAGTCATTTGTAATGTCACCAACTACTGGAAAATGCAGAGGCCACTTGAGGCAGCACATACTTAGATTTAGGTGTTTTTGTCATAAATGGGTCCCCTTCATCAGGTCTGGTCTAGTGTACTGTACCTGAACAGGAAAGATCTTGACAGCGACGTATTCACTCATCAGCTGGGCCTTCCAGACACACCCAAAGCGCCCCCTGGCTTTGATCTCCAGCAACTGCAGTGGTTTCAAGCCAACAAGAGGAGAGGGAGGAGTTGGCCCAGGATCCTGGAAGGAAAAAAAACAGACTATTAAGATCCTATATCACAAAATATAAAACATTAAAGTGAACCAAAAAAAAAAGAACCTCAAAAAAAAAAAAAAGGAGGCTTGAAAAATATTGTACAGCCTTGGTTACATATGCTATAAAATGCTTTGGCTGATATTTATGATAGAATAAAATCAACAGTAGTAGTAGTATTCTTCATAGTAGTAGTAGTAGTAGCATTCTTCTTGGTAGTGGTCTTGGTGTCCGTCTTGGTAAATAAAATGTTACATCATTTGAAACTTACCACTAAAAATATGAAACGTATACATCAATTATTTCCTCCGCTGTCCCTTTCCATAGTAGCAGTCATAGTCGTAGTAGTAGTAGTAGTAGTAATAGTGATAAAACGCACATATTCGCATTCATTTGCTTCACTGTCCCTTTAAGTCACTCTCCATGGCCGTGCTGCTCACCTCGCTGAGATCGACGTGGCCGTACGGAGGTTTGCGGTGGCGGTACATCCACAAGGCCAGGACCAGGGCCAAGGACAGCACACACAGAGGCAGCAGAGAATACACCAATACATTCAACAGGGAGGGCACGCGAGGAGGAGGCCGGATCTTCACTGAGAGGGGAAGAGAAGGAAGAGACAGCAAGAAAGGGGGGTATAGGGGAAGAAAAAAAAAGTGAAATAACTCTTAACGAAATATTTCTTTTTATATTTTACATTCAAATGCAGCTGTGCCTTGTCAAGGTCAAGAGAATGAGAGAGAAGAAGAGAGAGAGAGAGAGAATGCAAGAGTGCAAAGTTGTGATCGAAGCAAAAGGCTATTTTTAAAACTCAAAATAACTCAAAACTTTTAGATTTCAGAGTTCATTTGTTTGATTACTACAGTCCATATGTGTTCATTCATAGTTCTGATGCCTTCAGTGAGAATCCTCAGTGTAAATAATCATAGTACGGAAATAAAGCATAAATATAAATGTGTGTCCAAACTTTTGACTGAGTGCATTTTCGTGTCAAGAGAGCAAGCAGATTTTCAAGGTGAATGAGTGAGTTAATGACGCAAAACTCATTCAGTGAGGAGTCAAGCAAGAACCAAGGAGCTGGTTTCCTAGGTAATAGATGGAGGATAGCTTCAGAAAAAATGGCAACAAGAGCACCATTGTTGTTAATACTGTACAGGAAAAATATCTCAAAGGCATTTGTGGTTTCACCTTTTGGGTTTTGTATAAATTGTTCACTATCATCATGTGTAAGATTTTTTTAAATCATTTTATCCATTACTGGGGTCGCCATAGAAAATCTTCTTTCTCCAAGTCTGTATTGTTTTGGATAGACTTTAAATACATTATTAAAGGCAGAGAAATGTATTTGGGGTTTTTTTAGTATACAGTATAGTAGTTTTATAGAATGAATTAGAATCTGGATATTGGGTTAACCATCTGCCCTCCAACCAAATAGTCACTGGTTCAAACACCATAATGTTCCGTGTTTTGAACTCTGCAATTCTGAATGGGAACAGCCGCAAAAACAGTGTTGCTCCACTACAAAAAGTGTTATTAAGTGTTGCTTATTTTTAGTATGAGCCCAAAATAGATGGATTCAATGCAATGCGGTGTCTTGCCTCAAGTTGCCAAAGTAGTTGAAATAGCCCAAGTGCTGGACTACACGGTGTTTGCACTGACCTCGGTTGCCGGTGCCGATGACATCTGGGAGATGCGTGAAGCGCTCGTTACAGTAGTTTCCCTCACAGCAGCAGAAGAAGACTTGTGGGTTCTCCTCCATGGACACACACTCCTGCCTAAAAACAGAGACACAAGAAGCCATTAGGATTATTACTGAGTAGTGTTGTCACAATACTAAAATTTCAAACTCAATTTCGATACTAAAGAATGACTCAATACTCAATAGTGATCTTGATACCCAAATGATATCTGTGTAATTCCTCAGGTAGGATCCATAGTAAAAGAAAAGTCAATCCTGTCAACTGGATAAATGTTTTAGAGTGAACTTAATACCCAAATGATCATTTTAAAAGCTCTTTTAGACAACATTGTAATTTTCAACACATAATAATAATATTTGTTCACTATACTATGTGGTCTTACACTAGTTTTGATAAAAAGATGAAAAAGATGAAAAGATGAAAACTGTTCAGGAAAGGTCAAATTTTATCCAGTTTGTGATATTTTTTCAGTATTGATACTTCCAAATGAGTATCTAGTTTCAATATTAGTTTTAGTAGGCTTAGGCTAATTAATTAAGGGGTTAAGGTTAGGAGTTAGTGTATTAACGTGAAAAAATGTGCTTGTTAAATGTCATTGTTGAGGTTAAGTTCCCCTCTCTCCCTCCCAGTCTCCCTCCCTCAATCACTCACTCCCCCCAGCCCACTCTCGCTTTCTGTCAGTATCTTAAACAGCCGTAGGGCAGCAGCACTGACCGCTCTATATTTACACACAGCTCAGTTGCACAAGTTCCCGGACACAGAATTTAAAAAGACTAAAAATATTACATTATGTCATCTCGAATTATAAATAAAGATGCTAAACATACAGTAGCTACAACAACAATATATTTACAATATAATTAAATCTAATGCAAGCGAGCCTAACTGTAATGCAATGGACCTGTCACAGCCAAAACAAGCAAATATATTGAATAACCTTGGGTAATAGCCATAGTAACATTAGTGGAGCTCTCCTCAAGCCATATTTAAAGTTGAGTTACAATTTCAAATCCTATTAGCAGGAAATCTTTGAAAACTAATTATTTTTTGTGTGGCGGTGCACTAAAATAGATATTAAGGCTTACTGATTTTGAAAAACATAGTTGTGATTTTTTTCATTTTTAATACTAGATTCATGCTGTACAAAGTGCACATTTCAAAACACTCCACATTTTAAACATCTGAGAGAAGACTAAAATTACAAACTCAAATTAGATACTAAGGAATAAACTTGATACTCAATACTGATTCCAATAGAACCGTGATAATAGACAACAGAATGTGATTTTCAACATTAAATAATACTACTTTCTTTTATATTACCACGTGGTCTTACATCTGTTTAATCCCTCAGTCGTCCAGGTAGGTTCCATAGTGGCCCATGGGTGTATACTAGTCTGTGTGTCTTATACTTGTTCTGACGCAGCTCAAGATCATTCTAAAGCTGTTCAAGAAAGGTTCATTTCTGTCCTGTGAATGTGACTTTTTTAGTATTGATACTTGATACTTGAGTATTTAGTTTCGATACTAGCTTTAGTATTGTTAGTATCTGAAATGTGACTTTTTTAGTATTGATACTTGATACTTGAGTATTTAGTTTCGATACTAGCTTTAGTATTGATTAGTATCTGATTTTTGATACTTTTGATAAAAATATGAACTGCTAAACTAATATAAGAATCACATATATGTTTGTAGAGGACAAAACTACAGGGACAGCAGGTTTACATTTATATATAAAAAAAAATCTATTAAAAGTCATGATAGTTTGCAGTGGAAATTATTTTACTTAAATAATTGTCTTTAAAATGAACAAATTGGGACCATTCCAAGTGCACAATATATCGCAGCAATGGGTGTGAAATTCATCAAAAACATTGTAATATCGTAATAAGTGTTTTGGAGTTTAAAGCAAAAGTAAAATTTAATGTATACTGTCTATAACTAAACCCATCATAAATGACACAAAACCTACAAAGACTGATTTTTTTTTTTTTAAATCAATAGAAACGTTACAGTGAAACAAAGGTATTAAGTGATGTTTCTGCCTTTTGGTGGTCAACATTTACAGGTCCATTTAGCACATTCTTAATGCACTGTAAAAATATTGTAAAATTAATGTAAAATGTGAATATTAAAATACAAAAATAAATAAAGGCTTGCTTTTTGTCAATATTATCAAGCCCTACTTGGAGCCTTATTGATAATTTGCAGTGATGTCACACTGGGGGGTACTCCATGCATGTCTATGGCAGAATGTTACCATGCTGACAATACACACATTAGCAAACACTACCAAAAAGCTTTAAGGGTCTGAAAACTCAAGGAAAAAAAACTAAATGGATTTAAACGCCACATTTTTAGGAGCCTCATGGTGCTGTTTAGGCGTTTTCCACAAAAAAGGTGAGAGCGACTAACTGAAAAACTGTTGGCTAACGCTGGCTAGCTTGTGATGTAATGTTATTTGAGACAGACTTTGTTTAACAGTACAAATCAGCTCGCAACTTGTAATTCAAAATCAGTTCTTTACGGTCAAATTGTTACTCAAGTTGGACTTTAATCTGAGCTCTGTTTTAACACCGAGCTTCAGATCGAGCAGTGCCTCCAGTTAGCGTCACACTCCCAGGGAATGTTGATGACATCAGCTGCAAAATATCAAACATCTTAAACAGCAGCTGACGTTGGTTATTATAGTTTAAATTACAAAATGAATGTTTGCCCACATGTACAGGGTCAATGAACATAAACTGGCACTGAATTTGTTGGTCTACTAACGTATTCCCTCCTGCTTGGATACTACCGGACTGCACTAGACTGCAACGGTCATTGCCAGAATATTAGCAAAACCATTCTTAAAAAAAAAAAAAAAAAAAAAAAAAAAAAATCACGTCAAAAGTATAGTGACAAAATACAACTCACCAATACTCTTAGATTAATCTTTGAAAAACTGGTCATGTTCTTATAGATAAAATGCAGAAAGAGGATTATGCACAGACTAAACCAGAGCAGATTACACTTGGACATATTTACTTCAATGTCAATGAATGAAGTCACGTTTTAATCTGAGTAGGCTTGTCTGCTTGATGGGAAGACATTTACAATAATAGATTTTGGTGACATTCTTGGGCCGTTTGCAAGGGAACAAATGAGAAATGGTTCGGAGAAGTTGAGATTAGAAATACTGACAGAGTTATGTATTGTGGTTATTATGGTTAGGGTTGCCAAAAGTATCGAAAATCAGATACTAATCAAGACTAAAACTAGTATTGAAACTAGATACTCATTCTCGATACTTTAAAACTCACAATCACAGGACAGAAATTAACCTTTCTTGAATAGCGTAGAATGATTTTGAGCTGTATCAGAACAAGTATAAGACACATAGACTAGTACACGCCCATGGACCACTATGGAACCTACCTGGACGACTGAGGGATCACACAGATATAAGGCCACATGGGAATATAAAAAAGTACTATATTTTAATGTTGAAAATCACATTCTAAAGTTTGGACACGAAATGGTTTTCACTTCAGGTGTGCCTTGTCAAGGTGAAGAAACACCAAAAGTGCAAAGCAATGTTCAAGGCAATGACTGACTTTTTGTTTGTTTGTTTGTATCAAAAAAAAGTTTATGAATGAAAACATGGAAAGTAGTAAACAAAAAATAGAGTTGATGCTTTCAGTGAGAATCTCAAAATCAAAACAGTTGTGAACTTTTGCAATAACTGCTACCCTCGTTGCTAATATACCGTTACGTAACTGTATGTAACTGCACAGGAATATGCTAATGCTACTGCTACGTTTCCAGAGGCCTTACCTGTCATAGCAGTTGAAGTCGTCGAGCCAGCAGCCCTTCTTCACCAGTTTGATGGTCCCTGAGGAGTTGAGCCATGAGGCGTAGCAGTGCAGGCGCTTGTCCTTCTCGCCCTCACACCTCTCAAAGCCGCTCTGATTGGTCCGCTCCGTCCGCCAGTTATCATTGTAGTATACGCACTCCCGCGTCTCCACCTCTCCCAGACTGTAGCCTACAAAACAAGCAGAAGAGCAAAAGTTTAGTTTAGAATTTTGATTAAAAAAAGTTGTAAACGTACGTAAAGTTTTGAAGTTGAAAGTGGGGCTGCAAGATTAATCACAATCGAAATGAAATTTAAATGGATGCAATTAGCAAATCGCAAAGGCTGCAATTTTTAAAGTAACATAATTTCCTCCACAAACAACAAAATTTCCTGTCTTATTCTGCACAAAAGCTGCCAACGTGATGGTTTAAATCTACAAAAACAAGTTCTGAAATGTGATGCTTGTATTAGTTTGTCAGTTCATATTTCAGTCTTGTCAATTCTTCTGGATGAGTTTAAAATGTGAACTTTGAACAGAATCAAATTATTAAAACATAATTTGCACATCTAATTGTAATCACAATGCACAATCGCAGTTAAATATTTTTCCCAAATTATTCAGCCCTAGTTTAAAGTGATTTCTCGAGCTAGGGATGGGACCAGTTACTGATTATTCAAAAAAAAAAAAGTTGACAACTTTTTCAATAATCGAAGAGTTGTGATTAATCAACTTGTTGCAGCCCTGGGTCATAATGTCAATAACAATACATAATCGTTTAATCGTTAAATTGTGGAGTCTTATTCCTCACAATACTCCTAACTCTAAAATTTCACATTGTGACATCTTAATTGTAATTAAGTCTATATTAAGCTCTGCCATTACACTCATCTCCATCTCTAGCAATTAATGGGTTATTACAAAAACTAAAAGGAACCTTGGTGATACACTGCAGTCAGTCAGTTCATTGGGGCTTAACTGGGAACTAAAACAAAACCAAAGCAAGTCTGCATCAGGGCTAAAATGAGACAGGACCAGGACCTGACCAGGACCCCACCAGGGCCTGGACCAATGTAGTCTTGGCCTAGTACTAAACACGCTCGGGTAGTACTTGGTTTGTTTTTAGTCCTTGGAACATCAAATGGCTGCCAACTAGCCATTAGGTCGGTAGCTCTATTCCAGAAGATGGAGTTGAATATAATGTGATCCAGTAATGCTGTTAGTGTATTCTTGAACAGGACACCAACATTGCCCAGTCTCTAAATATTCACTGCAAAAAATGTGCCAAATGATTGTGCAATTGTTTCACTGTGGCAAACAAGGGGGCAGCCAAAAGGGAAAAAACACCAACGCTCTTTTGTAAACTAGATAATGGTGTAAATAATACTTTGTACTTGGCCTAAATGGTCTGATTTGTCAATAAGGGAGAGTGAATAAAATGAGCGATGCATTTTTGTCAATATCAGATAACTATAATAATTCAGCAACACATCAATATAAATATTTTGGTTGAGGTTCAAGAACAAGCTCGAAAGTTAAAGCACCATAAAAAACTGCTTTGTTGATTACAGTGAATGTTTTTTTTTTCTTTTTTTTCCAGATTTTTGACACTTCTTATTATTGACAAAACATTTTCATAGTGCATATTTTCAAAACGATAATTTCGATATTCACTTTTGAACTATATAAATATACACACCTAACCTTACACAGCCAGATGGATTCTTGCAATATTTGGGAGTTCACAAACTTACAAGAATCCATGTTGGCATGCTCCCGCTGAGTCGATGGGGCGGGGGCCGCTGGCTGGCAGACCTATCACAGAGTAGCATTGAGGTTTGTGCGGAAGCCAAAGGTGAAGTGCTCAAGTGAACCAAAACAAACACAGGGACGGCGTACTTCAGCCTATTTGAGTGAAAATACAGACCATTTTGTTTGTGAAAAACGAGCAGAAGACCACATTTTGTGCATTTGTGGGCAGGGAAAATGTTTTTCTCTCAACTGAATGTAACAAGTTGGATTTTTCGACTTGTTCTGCTGTTTTGAATCTTGATTGGTCAACGTGTCACATGTGTGAGAACTCAATTCAGAGAGCTACACATATCAATCTGATGTGAGCCAGGTTAAAATCTACCACCTCTATTAAAAGCAATGAGAAAGAACTGTAAATTACCCTACAAAAGTACTAAAATATTGCTCATCACAAACCCTTGACTGAAAAATTACAACATAACTTTGTTTCAAATATACATTTATATTTTCAACCAGATATTTTTGTAGCACTGAGTTTATAAATTATACCTATTGTTAAAATTTTGAATATCTTTCTCAAAATAACATTCATAATACTTAATTGTTAATCCAACAAATTGCCACCTCTAAACCATACAAACTTGCAGTTTTGACATTTTAATAAATCATTCCTATTAAAAATAGCAGACACTGGGGGCATATGTAGCTAAAGTCTGCTCTGAGCCACAAGATACACAGACTTCATCAGGGTTCTGGCACAGAGCCAAGTTCGGGATTCCTCTGTAGTAAGAAGGCAACTCCTCTAAGGCTACAAAATGATTCAGAATAGTTCAGTTTGGCACAATCCCATTCACTCCATATCTTTTCAAATGGAACAACAGGCAGGATTTAATTAACTAGAAAACAATGATATGGTACAGAGGGCCCTTATGGGAATGCCACGGCTGAGAGATAAGGATTCTTGAATTCAACTCTTAATGACATATGGAGAGATAGATAAGGCCATTTTCTGTACAGTTTCAATTGTAACTCCAACGGCAAGTTTAACTGAATGGGCAAAAATATAGTGTATGTCTTCAAGAGGAGTTTAGTTCCATTGTGAGGTAGTTTATTAGTAAGGTTTATGAATGGCAAGCTACAGAAAGCCTGCACAATATAAGAAAACAATTAATATTCCAAATAAAAATCTGGCAAAAAAAGCCCAATGGGAGCTGATGCGAGTGTAAACGTCATCACAACAAAGTGATGTGAACATACTTGCTAGTGTAATCTGCAGAGCATCAGAATTTTTCTTTCGTTTATACCAAAATGGCTACGCAACAAGAAAATAAAATATGAGAACGAAGTGAGTGGGCTTGTACCGGTGGCGGCGAAAACATGGGTTGACATCTTGAATACAGGAGATTCCTCAAAAATTCATGAATCACTCTAAATATAACTTCTAGAGGGTAAATGAGAAGGGGAAACAACTATAACATGGTAAAAGGCTCTAAAAAGTCGATTTTGCATAAGAGGAGAAGGACTGCCAAAACAGACACTGGGATCTATATATATTTTACATTTAGTTATCGTTTATTTTTACTCTATAACTCTGTATATATCTGTACCCTTTTTGATAACATGCTTTGCTACTATTGTTATTTATGGATTTACTACCATTCTTTGGACTTCTTGTGAAGGACTGAACTTTAGTCTTGTGTGCCCACATAAGTTGCCTTGGTGATCAATAAAGTTTTAAATAAGAAAAGAAAAAAAAACCTGAAAAGTTACACAAAATAAAAATATATATAGGCTATTTACAAGAGGTGGGGGAAGGAAATACAGTGCACAGATGAAAATAGTGATTAGGGTGAGCTGATGCAGTTGTACAGAGTATGTTGTCGTGAGATTAAAATTTCAAACTCTATTTCAATACTAAGGAATAGACTTGATACTCAATACTCATTTCAATACTACAATGATAATGAAATCACTCTTTAAACAGAAGAATGTCATAGTACTTTTTATGTAACAATGTGGTGTTATATCTGTGTAATCCCTCAGTCGTCCAGGTAGGTTCCATAGTGGTCCATGGGCATATACTAGTCTGTGTGTCTTATACTTGTTCTGATACAGCTCAAGATCATTCTAAAGCTGTTCAGGAAAGATTCATTTCTGTCCTGTGAATGTGACTAGACCTGTCATGATAATTAATATATCGACTTATCGTTTTATAGATATGAAAGCTGGAACAACATATTTTGGGGCTCAAAATGTATTGCGTGTACAGTTTCTTTGTAAAAAATGGGGAGATTTGGGGTATTTTTGTTGTAATACGATGAGATTTGAGCTGTAGAGGGTTGAAAAAGTAACCTCTATGGCTGGCTATTGCTTCATTCTGTTATTTGTTACTGCCCATTTAAAAATGGTTTACTGGGATTATCTTGCATTATTGTTGTAGTATCAGTGGAATAAAGTAGTTTCAATATTATCGTTTATCGCAGTATATCTCTGTAGCAATATATCAAAGTTTGTTATCGTGACAGGCTTAAATGTGACCTTTTTTAAGTTTCAATACTAGTTTTAATATAGATTAGATGTAGTTCTGCGGAAGACATTTCTATGTAAAATCAGTTAATGGCAGCTTTTTGAATAGACCTCATGTTTTTTAAATGTCTTTTGCTGTGTCATTCAATCTTTGTTCCAAGTAAAGAGTCTGAATGAGCATCAATTTCGGACTAAAAATAGGATTCAATAAGTTGGAGCCGTTAATGTGTTTTGTGTGAAAAGGGGGTACATATTATAGATTTAAACTTATGTCTGCTCCTTTCCATTCACGCTAATTTTATGTAACATTATTGTATTATAGCCATCCTAAATGAATGGAACGAAAAAAACCTAAAAAACACTGGCTTTTGTGCTGTTAGATAATTGTGATATTCGGGACTGTTAAGGCCATTTTTTAAAAGATGTGACTATCTTTACTTCAAATTATTATAAATCAGCCTTCTACATCTACAAATGAATGGCAAAATGTATCAATGAAATGCATCCGTTCAGAATGGGTCTGTGAAGTAAATGGCGTGTGCTACTAAAACGGCAAAAACAACTTTCTTAAACTTTTCTTATAAAACTGACAAAGTTCCTGCTCTACATTTGGTTATAATGTTGTCTTGATACTAAAATTGCAAACTCGCTTTCGATACTTAGGAACAGACTCGATACTCAACACAGATTCCAATACCACGATGATAATAAATCAAGATCATTCTAAAGTTATTCAGGAAAAGTTCTGACCTCTGAATGACTATTTTAGTATCGATACCTGCTGAAGTGAGTATCTAGTTTTGATACTAGTTTTAGTATCGGTGAGTCAGATTTTCAATACTTTTGACAACCCTATTCCTCAATAAAATATAAACAAATCCTGAATGATTAATCAGAATAACCATGACAAGTCGGCTATTAAAACAACCGGCTATTTTAATAACTGCTAATCATTATCTGGACTACGGACTCTAAAACAAAAGGATTTCTCACAAAGACAGCGGCATTATTAAAAGTGCACAATGTAGCTTTTCTAGTGAACCTGCTTGTCTCCATGAAGATGTTTTGCTTTGCCTATAATATTTTTATGTGTAATAAACTTATCACTGTGCACTTGACTAATCAAAGAAAATAAAAGTAATTGTTAGTGGCAGCCCTAATTAAGCAGTACACTGTTAAGATTAACCATTGGAGGCAAAAAGAATCGCAAAATCTTTCAGGTCTGGTGAGGTCAATTTGAACTGGCAGGATTTATGAATGACACCATTTATTTAAGCCGTAACAAATAGTTTTACCGTAGTAGGTTTTACTGGATGAACAAGGTCGTGTGACATTTCTGAATAAGATCAAGTTGTGTTTTTGTGAATGGGCCAGATTAATGAAGACACATTTATGAGCTAAAATACCAGATATTTTATGAAGGACACACTAGTTTTACAAATATATATAGTTTGAAATGTATTGTGAATTTACTTTTACTATAATAAATAGTACTAGTACAATACCAAATAGGCCAGCAGTGTATTCCACTTTAAGGTCAATCTGATTTTCCAAAGCAACCTAAATGTCATTTCACATAATGTTCAAACTAATTTTTAAATAATCTCTCCATGGGTTTAGAATGATGAAAAATTAGGACTGCTGCCATAGCGATTAAGAATTTAAAACAAAAAATATATCTTTTGAAAAATACTTCAACAGTAAAAATGCTTTTGGCGAGTTATATTTTGCTATCCACGTTTCAACTCAATACATCATCAAATATAAAAGGATTTGTCAGCTAAAAATGCATTAACCCTCCCCCTCAAAAAAAAATTATTTCCAAAAAAGCCCATAGAAAACTCCATTCACAATATCCCACGGACATTCACGTTGATCTTTGTTCGCAGGGGCCTTGAAAAATAGCGTCCTGTCTCTTTAAATCCCTGCCTATAGGAGCTACTGCCGCTGCTGCCCATCCCCCCAATGTTACCCCCACCAACCCATTACGCACACACAAACACGCACGCATAGAAAAGCGAAAGAGAGAGAGAGAAAGAACGAGAAAGAGGTGGAGAGAGAGAGTTGTCCAGCATATATCCATTATTGCACCCAGGTACGCACGAAACGAACAAGCGCCATACAAGCAATATAAGGCAAAGAAAGGGGGATAGGAATGGATGGAAATGAAGGCACCAGAGGCACAGAGAGAGAGAGAGAAAGAGGGAGGGAGAGATGCGTAATGCTCCATTGAGTCGGGATGGCATTTCTGATATCTCTGCTTGGTCACGTGATCCGGGGAGGACTTTTACTACAAGATCATCCACCCAACCCCCTTCGCTGTGTCACTTAGCGAGGCTTTACACCACCACAACAACAGCAAATTCAAAGGGAAGCAGCTTATATTCGAGCGTATAGGACTATAGTGCGGTCGCAGGGGCCCTAATCTATAAACCATAAAGGCATTATAGACCAGGCCATGCACAGTGAGATTTGGCACAACGCACAGCTGGCCACCTCCAATGAAAATTTTATCACAAGATGTAGGTTAAGTAAATAAATGTATGCTGGAGAACCAGGTATTTTTAATGCACAGTAAGTTAAAAAAAAAAAACGGTCTATTAATATCCATTTTGTATAAGACTAAATTTTAGCAACAAAAAACACATATTAACTCGATAACAGTGCAAATAAATTCACAATATTAAACATTTGCAATTAATTTTTGGCATTTATCCTATATAGTGACCTACAATAAGGGACAATTTTTTTTCTTATTTGGTAAATATGATTGCTCTATAAATACCCAATACCAAAACACAGGAAAACTAAACCAACTGAACTGATAGAAATGTCATACAGCAAATCATATCCATGCTGAAAATATACTTGTCAAAATTGTTCACGTGACCTACAATATATTTAACATTTTAAACAGATATAGCCTATAGTGGTAGCCTAACAAAATAGTTATCAACTTACAGAGGACTTTGTTTGGTATAGCCTCCTGTTACCTGTTATTTTCAACACATTTCAAATATGGGGTCTAATATTGCAGAGCAAAATTAATTATTAAGCATATTCAAAAATAAAAACGCTAGTATTAAGAAATAGCTATATCATAGTGATTATGTCTGTCTTATAAGCTTTAAATGACACATCTTAAACATCTGATCCATTATGCAAATGTATTCAATTCATATTACATTTGGACTGGCGTCAAAAATCAAAAACGCAAACAATGTTCCCCTCGCTTTCACGTGCTTCCAAATTGTTATGGAAAAGCCCCAGTAAAACTGCTCCCAAACTGGAACGATCATACGAACTTGACAGTATAACCGCTACCAAATCGCTTCAAATCTTTCGCCATTTTTATCGATTTGCGTAAAAACGGGTCGAGAGAGGGGATGTTTTCGTAAGCCCCTTGTTCCTAACCACAAACAAGAGTCCAAGTGCTATGTAAGAGGTAGCCTATATAATGTTTCAGGATGTTGGTGCAGCTGTTGTCATCTATTTCTGCCACAATTTGGGGAAAGAAAGAAAGGCGAAGGGCAATGCAACAGTTACGCGTTTAAAAAATTCATAATAACGTAATTTGTGTTCATGTTAAAGTGTTACAAGTCAAGATTGGGGGTTGTGGTCGAGGTAAAATATGTAGAAGGGACCTATAAGCGAAAGGGGAATAATAAATGGCTAGACCGAACGCCAGGTTTTGTCCAGTGTCTCCACGCCAAAGTTGCAAACGAACAAACTACCGCGCGTAAAACTCTCTCCGAAAGTACCCAATTCAAAATAGGAACGCAACCGAACACTTCCACGTAAACTGTTAAGGTTTATACAGATGAATACAAGATTATAAGCCGCTTACCTGCACATAAAGTTCCTAGGAGAAGTGAACAAGTGAGCCATGAGAGAGACATGTTCCGTGCTAAAACCAGGACAAAGATTTCCCCCGATTTCCTTGGCGCACATTAAAACTCAGGTATAGTCCGAAACATCAGTAGATATTGGATCAAAAAACAAGACGCGAACGCCTGGGCCTGTAGCCTAGCCGTGTTCCCGTCCACCACCACGACTACCACTATAGACAGCCACAGCAAACAGCAACCAACGCGTGTCAATGGATCCTCCTGCAACAATGTTAGGAGCAGCGAAAAGATACGAGGCGATAAATTGACTGCCGGGCGCGCTACTCCGTCAGTATTGGCAACATTTTGCGTCGGAAGTGGAGAGCAAAAGCCATATGTGAAGTGGTTGGATCATACGAGGCGAGAAGCGAGTGTTCTTTCGGAGGTTGTAGTCACTTGGTTGGTAGGATAGCACCGCAGCGTCGGGAGGTCGGTCGGGTTTACATGCATGTTACTGATCTGTGTCCAAAATGGCTTCTAAATGGGGGGAATGGGCTGCGAGCAGGAGGGACCCGGATGTATAAACACAAAGAGGGGATTTCAGGCTGCCAGCAGAGTGACCTTAACGCGACACCGCACATAAACCCGCAAAAGTGGGCATATTTGCGCGAGCTGGCAGGTAATTATTAGGGGATGTCACCGTAGATTTGACGAGTGGCGACAAGGGGCATTTACGCGCCTCCTCGTTTGCGCTCGTCCTGTTTCTGGATGGAGAATTACTTGCACTTTTTCTGGCTACTCTTGATATTTCATGGGACAATTATAGCTTCACGTAATTTAGCCCAGTTTCTATGAGGTAACTTAGGGTGAGGCAATTCATTATCATGTAGTCATAATTAAAGACGCACTATGCAACTTTTCTGGTGGGGGGAACGCCACCTGCTTGATTTACCTGGGATGTTCCACAGAGTATGGTATTAATAATTTCTCTGTCTCCATGGAGACAAGCAGCCGACGCCATCGGGCCAGTTACAGGTAAGATCTATGGAGAGGCGAACCCCGTCAAAGTAAGAATTCATTTTTTTCAAGGCGCCTGCACTTGAATAAATGCAATACAAGTTTAATGCTATACTGTGCTACATTTCAGGTAATGCTATATCATCTCCGTGGAGACAAGCAGGTGGTGGACCGTCTACCAGAAAGTTGCATAGTGCACCTTTATTTATTTCAATAGTCTATGGATTTTACGGACACCATGTAGTTATTGTTTTCAATCAATGTTCCCTCATAATCCTAAATAATTTTGAACACATAGTTTCATACGGTAAATTAATCCTACAAGATAACATATACCAAGTAGCCTACAGCATTAAATTAATCTTTCCCATCTGCATATCTTTTAAATGCAAAAGTGGCAGTGCTAAAAATAGATGACCCACTTGAAGTAACTGGATACAATAACTCCTATTTAAAATTTATTCGTACCAATTACTCATCTCACCACGTGCGCGCTTGAATACATATCAAGTGGCAAGAAAGGCATAAATTAAACAAAAACATATTAGATTGTATCAAGGCAGGTTTTATTAATAGCATTGTAAACAATACTGCAGTGTAATATAAACAAGGGTAACATTCTGATTAAGAGAACATTCAAAACATTTAGATACATAATTTTATCAATTA